>LOEQ01003232.1:181420-186888 GCA_001685075.1 Bramus lutescens | reverse complement strand
GCAGTGCTTAAATGAATACAATTTGTGTGTTGTTATTTCAGGGCATAAGCTAGCTGTGCGGGAGCTGGGCGGGAGCCGGGCAGGACGAAAAGCAGGCCTGTGCTCCCCTATCACTACAACATTCTGTCTACGCACAAGCAGGAGATCATCTTGTGCAAAGCACACTTTTGTTCACAGATGCAGAACTGGTTTTGTTAAAGTTGTAGGAGACCAGACGATCACAAAAATTAACCCTTAGCATCCCTCAACATTTGGAAGTCCAATTTCGCTTTGTAGTTCTCTTAAGCGCAGGTATTTTAGACTTGTAAACATGAAGTTAGCCATCAGCATAACGTTAGCCCTCACATTCCCCCGAGTTATTCTTTGAGTCAAACCCTTGACTCCGTGGTGGGTACCTGCGTCTAGCCTAGCAATACATTTTTTTTCCCCTAATGTAGACAGCTCTCAGGTTACTTGGAGTCCTAGGTTTTTGAAGCTAATGTCAGCCACTAAGCCCAAGCACAATATGAGGGTTAGGAGGGGAGGGATTGTGCAATTCCCCCTAACATGGAGGCTGGAAGGTCCTATGTTATGCATCCATGTGTTTTCTCTCTCCTAGGTCATCATAAAGAGATAGCCAGGGGATGGGGGTAACAAGATACAGAATCTGGGGATTGCTGCATCTTCGAACTCGGTGAGCAGGGGTGCAACCGTCAGTACATGAAAACCAAACTGGTTTCAGCTGGAAAATAAAAGACCCAATGAAGTAGTAACTGGGAGCTGGGAGACAGTTAAGGCAAGCTTGCATTTGATCTTAGGGGGGACCCAGACACATATCCCAGGAAAGAAGAGCGGGGAGCATAGCCAGACAAAACATTATTACTTTACACCCCATATTAGTCTGATTTCTGGTGGATCGTCACACGCCTTGGTGATGGTCCATTTTTCTGCAGCTGGGTTGTCAGCCCTTGATGTGCTTAACCTGGGGGTGATACGTCCAGGTGTGGACACCTTCTACCTTGATAGCAGTGGGGGTGGTCATGACAACAAGGTGCAGTCCTTTCCAGTGTGGTCCAAGGTTCCTTGGGACCTTTTGTTGAAGATAAAGGGGGACAGATTCTCTCCTGTAACTGCTTCTCAGCTGAGATTAGGATGTGGTCAGGGCTCATGAAGGCTGGAATGCTGGTCAAAGGCAAGAAGGGGATTCAAGAAGTGGGAAGCATTCATCAGAAGCGTCCAGTTTACTGACCCAGCTGAAGAGACAGGGAGCAATCACATCAGCCAGAGTGACCACATCAGTTTTCAGCAAGTCTGGAGCAGTTTATGGTCTGCAGCTGATCTCTGGATGGTGTCTGTCAAGTGGAAATATCCTGGAATAGATATAGACTGGGGACAGACATGAAAATTTAGAAAAATCTTACATTTAGAATAAGGGGTAGGTGGGGCAGCTTAGGCCATTGACTGACAGAGGAGCTTATCTGGAGTCCATCTGACCCGTGGCAGGTAGATCCATGCAATTCCCTGAAGTTTACATTTGAGTTTAAAATTTACAAAAAGAGAGAAAATGCTTTAAATATGTTAGCATTGTCACTGTTAGTAATCTTATGGAAATCTAAATTGTTGAAAAAGCAATAGACCAGCACCTTTGAGTCATAGTGAAAATGGGGAGGGGGGCTCAAAAAGTAATTTTGGATTAAAAGCATTAACACTCTTTTCTCTATCCAGAGGACTGTATAGATATAGAGATATAGAGATATAGATAGACACACAGACAGATAGATTGGAAAGAGATGTTTCAGCACAATGAGAAGCACCTTTTAGTCCATACTTAGTAAACAACCAAAGGTTGCTATATTAAACTGCAAACATGATAGAAAATTAATGTCTCTTGTGTAGCCAAAAAGAAAAAGAAAAGAAAACAACCAAAGGAAGTTTTAAAATTTGACCTTGTGAATATAACAGTAGTCAGTGCTTTGCCAGAGTCAGATTGAATAGGTTCATCAGAACTCCATTAATTAATATACGAACACTGATTCTTTGAAGTCTTAACATCATATATCATCTCTAAATTTTTATTTATTATTATTATTAAGTTTTTTATGAATACAGTGTTCTGTCTGTATATATTCCTGCAGGCCACAAGAGGGCGCCAGATCTCATTACAGATGGTTGTGAGCCACCATGTGGTTACTCTGGGAAAGAACTCAGAACCTCTGGAAGAGCTGCCAGTGCTCTTAACCTCTGAGCCATCTCTNGCCACAAGAGGGCGCCAGATCTCATTACAGATGGTTGTGAGCCACCATGTGGTTACTCTGGGAAAGAACTCAGAACCTCTGGAAGAGCTGCCAGTGCTCTTAACCTCTGAGCCATCTCTCCAGTCTTATTACTATTTTTCAGTTATTTTTCACAGACCCTTACAACTTGCATAAACCTCGAACCTTTTCCTTTCCCCATTCAATCATTTACCACAAGACACAAATTTGAGAGCAGCCAGTGCAAAGCAAGTTCTTTTAAATAGAGGAATGGCANAAAAAAAAAAAAAGAAAAAAGTTATATTGAAGCCTGTTTTGTGAGCTTGCCTTTCTCACCTGGAGACCTAGAAGCTCTAGAAAAGCAAGTCCCGGTGTTCACATTTGCAGTGCCTTGACCAGGCAGCAGCTGCTAAAAAACTGTAGGCTATGGTTAGCCCTCAACATCATCAGGGATCTGAGAAGGAAAATTTGAGCAGGAAGTACAAACCGGGTGGCCTCTTTATCAATCACAGTCACACAGGGCAGCATTAACTCTTTGCCTGCCATCAGCCTTTGGCTGCCAGACCCAAAAGATCTGAGACACTGCTGTGGGTGAGGAACTTGGGAGACTGGCCTACCTTGGCGAGGCAAAGAGGGGCGGTGGGTTCTCTAGTATCTCACTTGTCCACAGTCTCTGCTGGGTCGTGAGGTGGGTGAGGCAGGGGACAGTTTTTCCCAGTGGTTGCCTTTACCACAATGCAGGTAGACTAGTCTTTCTTCTTTGGAGGAAATCTTAGGACTGCCACTACAAGCTGGCATTTTGTCTATCATGGGAAGCCCTTTTCGTTAAACACTTGAAGCGCCATATTCAGCAGGTCTCTGAAAAGCTTTTGAGGGTCATCTGTTAAGTTTATCTGACTTTAAATAAACTTTACTTGTTTTAGGCTTAACCTTGAAAACATATATAGAGGGGTAAATAAAGCTTTTCCCTGAGAACACATCACACCTGTTCTTAGCATGACTATAAGCATAGTTCTAAGTACATTAAAGAATTTGTCCATTTATAACATGACTATTAACCTGCATGTCCTAATGATAGCCTTAAAAATTACAATTCTTGAATTGAAGCTCTTTTATTTACAAAATAAAACTTTAAATCATAAATGTAGCCCATAGAGAGAGTGGGAGTTCTGGAAAGCCATACGTAAAGTCCACAGAGAGATTGGGAACCTTAAGGGTTTTTTTTTTTGATCCTTTCATAGTGCATCATTATAGAATATCACAGTTTCTTGGATGCCTCAGTTTATCAATACAGCTAAAGCTTAATGAAGTTACATACATTTTCAAGCTAATTTCTATTCACCTGTGTTTTGTTTCATCGAGACAACTTCCTTTCTGGAGCTTTCCTACTGGGTTCTGCTTTTGCAAGCATTTTCTGTCTTGATCCGTTTAAATGGCCTTGTCAGGCCTAATCCTCAGGGTCCTCGGCTGGTATATTCTGTTAGCTCAGGTATGTGTCTGGCAATAGCCTTCTCTTTGAAGTGAAAATTAGAGTTGGCAAAATTACTAGAAGAATATTTGCATATAGCAATGGCGGTGTCATTTGCAGACTCAATGAATTTTGAGAACTTTCGAGGACAAACATTTTGATTTAACCCATGATGTCATTCTGAGAGAAAGCTGACATTCTGAGATAGAGCTGACATTATTCTGAGATAAAGCTGACATCATTTTGAGACAAAGCTGACATCATTCTGAGGCAAAGCTGACATCATTCTGAGATAAAGCTGACAGACATCTAGAAGACCAGTTCTTTAGCTGTATTTTTAAAAGCAAAGAGTTACTGAACACAGTAAACAAACCACACTTATTTTGATTGAAGAATAAAAGTTACATTTTTAACAGTCATGGCCTTTTCAAGGTTGTCTCTCCCCAAATAAAATTCTGGTTTCTCAGGAATTTTATCAAAGACCATTACAAAGGTAAATTTGTAGAGGATTGCCTATAGTCCCCATGTATAAAGTTTTCTATTTGTATTTTTCCATTGCATATAAGTGCATAAAGTATAGTTTTAATGTCCTAGTTATCAAACATAGGTTGCTTTTAAATTCTAATTTTTTATAAGCCTCATTTTCATCTTCATCTTTTTTTTTGTTTGTTTTTCGAGATAGTGTTTCTCTGTAACTTTGGGGCCTGCCCTGGAACTAGCTCTTGTAGACCAGGCTGGCCTCGAACTCACAGAGATTCTTCTGCCTGTGCCTTCTGAGCACTGGAATAAAAGGCGTGTGCCATCACCACCCGGCCTCATCTGTTATTTTTAGTCTGTGGACAAGAATCACTACACAAAAATCCAGCCCAATCCAAAATATCTTGGAGACCTGCTGTTATTTTAAAAAAAATCCATTTATTTTAAACAAGACTTGAATACAGTATGCTGTAGTACATTAAGATTACCCATGTATAAATTTTCAACCATCAACTGTCTTGTTGTAAGTTTTCAGTTAACATTTTGTTACCAATTTAAAAGTCCTTAATCACACCTCTCGGAGCAGGCCTACTTGTATTAGTTGTCTAAAAGAAACTACCCTTAGTTTTGTGGGTCCCAATTAATTGCTATTCTTGAACCCGATATTCAGGTTACTACAAGACTTTATGAAACCCTTTGTAATTAAATGTTGATAAAAGATTAGACTGGAGAAACAAATCCATCAGTGACACAACCTGTTATCCTGACTCTAAGGGTTGTCTTTACTCTCTTAAAGTCACTTGGCCATATCTCTGTGTTCCCAGATGCATTGGCCCAAAGGTTACAAGTGGCAAAATAACAGGACAGATGTATAATGAGCACTCAAAGCTGGCTTGGGCATTTATAGTGGTACATTATTTGTGTTTTAATAAATAAAGCTTGCCCGAAGGTCAGTGCAAAGTAGCCACACTAGTCAGCCACACAGGCCAGGCAGTGGTGGCACATGCCTTTAATCTCAGCAGCCCCACTAGTTAGCCATAGAAGCTGGGTGGTGGTGGTGCATGCCAATAATCCCAGCCCTAGAGAGGAATCTAAGACAGGTCTCATGCTCAGTCTCATTCTGAGGATTTCTGGAGGCAGGATCACCATTTCAGTCTGAGGTAGAGGTAAGAGCCAGTGACTGGCTGCTTTGCTTTTCTGATCTTCCGGTTGAACCCCAATATCTGTCTCTGGGGTTTTATTATGTGTGTTACAGGCACTGAGTGACTTAAATACATCATTAAGGAGACAGT
>LOEQ01003232.1:153679-171234 GCA_001685075.1 Bramus lutescens | reverse complement strand
TTCGAGGCCAGCCTGGTCTACAAGAGCTAGTTCCAGGACAGGCTCCACAGCTACTGAGAAACCCTGTCTGGAAAAACCAAAGAGGGGGGGAGGGAGGGAGGGAGAGAGAAGAGAGTTCAATTCTTTGAGATCTGTATTTCCTTTTAATCACCTCTTTTTTTGTTATTAAAGCAGCTAAATACTTTGTCAAGCATCATTTATTAAGGCAGGAGTCTTGCAATGGTATGGCCTCTCTTATTAAAAGAAAATATTAACTCCCATTTGGCAGAAGGTGAGAGTTGAAGGAGCAGGGAAGAGCCTGGGAGGAAGGAGGCACATTCTGGCACCTGGGAGCGGATGTTTTCATAAATTCTGCAGCCCGAGGGCCTCCTTGCCTCACCCTCCTTCCAGCTGTGCCTAGAAGCTTTTCAGGACACAGCTTCCCTTGTGAGCTCTTCCTGTGGCTTCGGTGACCGCTCTCCAGTTAATTTCTAAGGAATAAATGGTGTCTCCTATAAAAGTCCATGTCAAATATCAGTAAAACCTGAAATGGTGACATATTTGAAGAATTGTAAATCCCTCTCTTGTCTCGTTAGGCTGCGGTGTAGTTTCTGACCCCTCTCACTTTACGTTAAAGAACAGAGCAGATTAATGGGGCATCTAATACACTTGATCCTGGGGAAAGATTTGGGTGGGAGTTGGCCTCATAGTCTCTCTTCGGTTCCCCTTAGTGTTTCAGCAAGAACTCCGGTATGTGCCAAAGTAGGGAAAGTGATCTGGAAGTGTCTGAAACAGAGAGAAAGGCCACCTTCCGAGGACTCCTCAGACCCTCTGATCCTGGCTGAGTGTGTCCTTAGTGATGTGTGAGTCCCTGTGCCCTGCTGATAGCAGCCACATTTCATGGCAGTGAGTGTGCTCTCGTCACTCCACTGAGCTGAAGCCGGAAGTCCAGGATGAAACCTGTGACTCCCTGCGGTTAGCCTGTTTGACTCCACCAGAGGTGTTCTCTTTCACCTGCCCCAGAGGAAACCTGCTTCTGAGAACAAGGAAATGCCCTTATCACAGTTCCATGTGCATGTGTGTGTGTACACACGTGTACAGTGTGTCTGGACCAGAAGTCAGCCTTCAATGTAATTCCTCAGGACCCCCACCCCTAGCTTGTTTTTTGAGACATGGTCTCTCAGTGGGTCTTGGGGCTCACCAGTTAGCCTAAGCTGGCTGGCCAGCAAGCCCCAGGGATTTTACCATCCCTGCTTCCCCGTGTATGATAACTGGGATCATAAACATGTGCCACTACACCTGTCTGTTTATGTGGGTGCAGAGGATTGAACCTTATGCTAACTTGTCCATCTCTTTACCAGTGGAGCTATTTTTCCAACACATAGCAAATTGGTTTTGTTATTGTTGTTTTATTTTTTTTTGTTTTTTTGAGACTGTTGCCCTGGCTGTCCTAGAACTTACTCTGTAGACCAGCCTGGCCTTGAATTCATAGATCTGCTTGCTTCTGCCTCCTGAGTGCTGGGATTAAAGGTGTTTGCTACCACTGCCCCAATAGCAAACTGTTTTAACACATGACAGGCACATTGTATAAGTTAGAGAAGTTACTGGATTGGGGCATTTAGTTATTTCTGATGGCGTGTTTTCCTGAGCCAGGCTAGCAGTCTGCTGGAGACACTCCAGGTTTTCTGAGAAATCCTAGAATCACCTGAGAGGGTGTGAGCAGTATGCTAGCGTTGCACTTTTCTCACAGAGCCTCCTGTCTCCTTAGCATGTAGAAACGCCGTGTCCATTTTCACGGAGAAGTCAGCCGAAGTATGAGTTCTATTCGGATCTCACCAGCTGACATGAGCAGGTTTGTGAATCCCCTTTCGCATTTGTCAGCTCACCCGTGGCCATTTAAAGCAAAAAAGATACTAAGTATAAAAATTGAGGGAAAAATTGAAAAACGTATAGTTCTAGTAGTCCCTGAACTTCCCTTTCGAAAGACTTTTGGGGCTTTGCTAGCATGATTGCTAACCTAACTTGTCACAGGATTTAGGAAATGCACCCGCGTTTGTCTGAGAATGTTCCCATCAGGGTTAACTGAGGAGTGAGGACTCTTGAATGTGGGGAGCACTGTGTCATGGGTGAGTGACCAGGAAAGGGTGGAGGGGACAGCACACTGAGCAGCAGCCTGACCAGCTCTGGTGTTCCCAGTCTCCGCTGCATGCCTTCCCACCACGATGGACCCAGCAGCCCTTCCCGAGTCTCTGTCAGACACTCTGCTACACAAGAAAGTTAACAACTGTGGAAGCTCAGTACCGAGGCGTGGGGCCTTTCTGTGACGAACCTAGGCCTGTGATTCACAGGGCTTTGGAGCTGGTTTGTGGGAGGAATGACAAGAGTTTGCAGTCGTGGACTAGAGGAGCCCCAGACCGATGTAAACAGTGTGACAGGCCATCGTGGTGGGGTTTGTAGGCGTGGCTCAGGGGGTTTCAGAGGGGCACCTGACTGCATCCTGCCAATGACCTAAAACTTAGAATGAAGCTGAAAGCAGTGGACTGAGTTGTTTGGTGTCGCAGATTTCAGGACAGCTTGACGTCCAGGAGGTGAGAGGGTACTGTCCTGGGCTGATAGCTCTGTACTGAGAGAGCAGACAGATACTAGAAAATGTGTAGCAGACAAGAGATGGGCACAGAGAGTACCTGCAATTGTTAGAGGGACTACCACCTCTAAAGAGAAGCTTCACACTCTCCCCTTGGACAATAGGAAAGGTACCCCAGGGCAAGCTTTTTCCAGGAAGCCTCCAACCTGTGAAAACAGGAATGCCTTTGAAAAGCAGGTCCTGGGTTGAGAGGCAGCTGCCTTTCACTGCGTCAGCATTAAGACTAAAAAACATAGTCCCATTCTAAACCTTAATATGTATAAAATCTTAGGTGTGCTGTATTAACTGCTTTTTTCAAAATACATGAAATAAGTCCATAACTGTTCAGACCCAAGCATCACCCGTGAGTTACCTAACGTTGTCCAGAGGAGTCAGTAATAGAATAACAGTAACACCAGCGGGACTCCTCTCTTACGTTCACAGTCTAGGTACTTTCATAAGCACGTCACATCCAGTAATTCACTTAATGCTCACGAGACAGTGATTGTTTCCTTCTTCCTCCTTCCCTTCCTTCCTCCCTTTCTTTTTCTTCGTGTTTGGAGACAGAATCACCAAGAAGTTAAGTAATTTTTCTAACTCTTCACCCATTAAGCGGCATAGCAAAGATCTGGGTGCAAGTAGAATCGGGAAGAAAGCCTGGGGGTCACTCTCTCCTTGGCAACAATTGCTGCTAACTTTTCCTGGGCGGGATGTGTTAGAGCATTGCTGGCTTTCATCATCACGGCCTTCAGCTGTGTCGTGCAGAGCAGATTCAGAAACTCAACGCACGGTCCTGTTACATAAATCCACGGTGCACACATGGTTTGAGTCGACCTGATCTAGCGGGTTGATTTAGAGGATGGCAAAGACTGTTGCCCAGAGAGCCCAGTGCTGACAAGTCTGCATCACAGTGAGGTGTGTGAGCAGATGAAATCCCGTCTCCCTCCCCAGTCCTCACTCTTAGGATGCCTAGGATCAGTGCCTCATCTCTCTCCAGGTCTTCTCCCTGCTGAGGCTTCGTTTCAGCAAAGGTGGTTGACACATTCTGGTCCTCACATCTCTGGGTGTTTAACTTCCCTCCATGCGACTTGGATTAAGATAAGTGTTATGTTTTGTAATGTAGATTTAGGTTTATGATAAGGATGGTTTTTGGAGGTTTTGTTTATTTTATTTCTCTGTATGTTAGTCTGGCATAGCTTACAGTGTGGAAACTTCCGGAACCTCCTATTTGAGGCTCCACTGCTGTCATCTCTCAGACCAGTTGGTACCAAGCTCAACCCACGACAGAAATCATCCAGTTACTCTGCAGCCAAGGCTGTGTGGCCCACGTTCTTGGGAAATCCCTCTTGTTTACTGCAGTTCCTCTTTCTGTCTCCTCGTTTCTCTAGCAGTAGACTTCTAGAGAACAGGCACGCCGCAGCCCAGAGAGAGGTTCTGTGTTTTCTGCTGTGGAGGGCCTTCCACCGGCTGAACGCCTGGTGACTGAGTAGATGGATTCTCCCCTCCTCCCCGTAACCTTCACTGTTACTGATGGCAGGTGGTAATGCCCTTATTAGTCAAATCATTTGAGCAGTTAGGAATGAATTTTCTTCCTGGCAGAAGTTCCATAGAGGAGTCCGTGCCTTCAGGAAGTGAGGGCAAAGCAAGCCTTTGTGACACCCTTGCCTTTTCTCACTTGAATGTTCCTCTTTGTACCATGAACAGGCTTTAAGGTGCCTGCCTTAGACACAGAAGAACTCAGAGTGCTTGTGGTTCAACACCTGGTCTCAGTGCTGTTCCAGAACCTGAATGGCACGTGAGACAGTAGTTAGCGCACATCAGCTGCAGGATTGCTGGCATTTCAAACACAGACATTTAAGAAACCACATACTGAGGGTGTTTGTGACTTTCTAACAATGCACTCTCTTCATGGGACAGCTTGCTCGTGATTTCACAGCTGGTGGCAGTAAATTAAAACCACGCAGCTCTGGAACCCTCTAGTTAACGAAGATTGAATTTAATCAAGGTAAAGAATACGTAAGTCATTTGACTTATCATTTCTTCAAAGGAAATAGTGAATTGCTGCTTTAGTTCTTTTTATTTTCAATCACGTGTGTGTATGTCTGAGTGTGTTCTGCATGTGTCTGCATGTCTGAATGCCAGAGGTATCCAGTCCCCTGGAGCTCGAGGTACTGGTGATTGTGAGGCATTTGACTTGGGTGCTGGGAATTGAATTGAAGCCCTCTGCAAGTGAAACAGGAACCCCATTTCTGTAGAAGGTATATTTTAAGTGGCGTATAGTGACTAGTGGAAGCTGATCATATATGGTGTGTCCCTGTTCTGGGGTAGGGAATGTGGAAGTGGACCTGAAAGACAAGCCGGCCATGGCTCAAGCTTATTTACTCTAAGTTCAGCCCGGAAGTTGAGATTTGTTGTCTGAGACAGAAAGAATGGGAGGCATTTGGAGCTCTGGGCTGCAGAGCTTTGATTGAAGAGGGAAAAGCACGGAGCAGGTGGAAGTGGGTCTGTCTGGAAGGAGAGCATGGACAGCCTCCCCTCCCCTGGTCTGCTGTCCTGCTCCTCCCCAGCTCCCTTTTCTGTAATATGGACGTGAAGTTAGGGATTTCATGCGTGGGGCTGTTCACGCCCAGATGGTTTCTGAAGAAACAAATTGTGGATGATAATTAAACTAAAGCCTGCTAGACTGTTCCTCGGTGGAGCTCTGTGCCTGGAGAATGTAAGAACTTCAGAGCGTTCCAGGCTCGGCAGCGGCTTGGTTGGTTTATATGTTCATAAAACGATGTGTGTCTTATTTCTGCAGAACTCGAGAGAGCACTGGGGAACTTTGAAAATAGAAATCTTGTGACTAAAGTGGTGCCGGTTCCCTAATGCCTGTTTATAACGGCTTTTCAATGGAGGACCCCAGATAGAATTTAGTGCCAGAAGCCTGTCATTTGGGGGAAGAGTGAGTAACTGAGAAGATAGAGAGCAAGAGGAAAAATGATGTTGTGCCATCTTAGAAGTTTTAACCCTGACTTCCAGTTTTATATGCATTTGAGATACAACCTGAAAACTTGCGGCTTCTTTCTTTTTAGTGGAGAACTAACCATTCCTGATTAGCAGAGCTGTTCTTCGTGAAACCTCCTGAGACTTTTTAAATTCCAGGCTGGTTTCTGTTTCTCAGTTTTATGCAGCCAGGATGATTTCTCTGTTCTTTCCTCCTCTTACCTGCCTCGCGGCTCGACAGCACACTGCTCAGGACTACGTGTGCCGGCTCAGTGCGCTTACCCACACCTGGGCTGCTGCTCTCTTACAAATGCTCTCAGCTGCACCGCACCGCTCTTCTCTTAGGTCAGGGTGACTTAGAGTCTTTTTAGGTAATTCACAGCACGGCAAAGCCAACATTTGTGCACACCCAGGCCTGTCAGGGTGCAGAGAGACCCAGTCTTAAACCAGACAACGCCAGGAAACATCAAAGCAGACACCAGCAACGTGCTTATTAGTATTGGTCATCTACTGTCAATAAATTGTGAATATTGAGATGATGTTTATCCAGAGAAAGTTTTTTTTTTTTTAAGAAGACTGAGAAGTAGGTTTTTGGGTTGACTGAGTATTTATATAATATCATAAAACCATGCACAGGTTGATATTTAAAAAATATGTTTGCCACAAAAAATAGGTAAACAATGCTACTGGCTACTTTATTAAGCTTACTGTGTACCAGGGTTGATAAAGAGCCTGTAATAGTTTCATCAGATAAAACCATTATTCACCTGTTTAGTAAAACTAGATTATCTTAAGGGTACACACCCAAAATCCTAGCACTTGGGAGGCAGAGGCAGGATGATCTCTAGTGAGTTCAAGGCCAGTCTGGGCTACATAGTGAGATCTTGCCTCAAGAATAAAACACACACACAAAAAAAAGGTTGAATGACTTGCTGAAGGTCACATGGTTATTACATGGCAGAGCCAAGAAATCAAACACACATCTAACGTTAAGATCCCAATTCCTTAACAATTTTGCTTTCTTGCCTCTGCTAAGTGTACAGTTCTAGGCTGGCTAGATACGACCTGAATCTAAATACTTTCCCTGAAGGCTTGAGAGGGTGTGGTGGTCAGCTGGTGGACTTCTGTGAAGTGATTGGGTCGTGAGGTATGACCTCATGGTGCCCTAATCCATTAGTCCTGGCTCTGTGGACTGTTGCAGAGGAGCCTGACAGGAAGAAGTAGACCAGTGGCATGAAGGTTATGTTCTGTCCCCGAAGCCTCCCTCTCTGCCTCCTACCGGATAGAGGGCTTTGGTCCTCCGTGGGCTCTCTGCTGGTGGTGCTAAGCCCAGCAACAGCGGAACCAGGTAACCATGGACTGAAACCTCTGAAACTGGCAGTCAGTAGAACCCTGCCTTCCCTTCTTCTGAAGGATGACCTCACCGCCGCACAGAAGAGTGAGTGCTATGAAGCCCCTTGTCTGGTATTTAAACTGAATCTCTCGAAGTTGACCCTTTTCTCTGCCATGTATGTGCTGATGTATGCAATGTGTCTTTTCTTTGGCTTTTAAAATTTTTTTGTCATTGTGCTCTTTAGGCTTATTATTATTATTACTATTCCGTGCCTTGGTGGGGAGAGAGTGTGTTTGTGTAGGGGTAGTGAAATAAGGCCTTGTTGTATAGCTTAGGTTAGCTTAGAGCTTGCTGTGAGCCTTGAACTCATGACCCTCCTGTCTTAACGTCTTGAATGCTTGTATTACAGACATGCATCCCAACCTAATGCCTTGGTTGGTTTTAAGACTATTCTGTTGGGCTTCTCAGATGTGTAGGTTTATAAATTTCATAAAACTTGGAAAATTTTCAATCATTTCCTGTCATTTTTATGACTCTCCTGGTTTTTTTTTTCATTTGGTATGGTGTTTTGCCTGCATGTATGTGGGTGGGAGTTGGGTACCATGGAACTGGAGTCACAACTGTGAGCTACCATGTGGTTGCTGGGAATTGAACCTGGGTCCTCTGGAAGTGCAGCCAATGCTCTTACCTGCTGAGCCACCTCTCTAGCCGCTCCTGTTTGAAACTCATACACATAATGTGCTTTCCTGTTGCACTGGAGGCAAGTCTGTACCGAGTTCAGTTACATTAGTCTCTTCCCGGGCACCTTGAGGATCTGATGAAAATGGTCTCAGTCACTGTGTTTTACAGAGTGCTTACTGCACTGTTCATACCTAGAAGTTTCTCTTTGAGTCTTCCGTTTTTCCTTTTGTAATTTTTCTCTACCTTCATAAAAATACGGAGTGTATTTGTAGCAATTATCTTAATGTTCTGTGTGCTGTTCCTATTATTTCTGACATTCTTGAGTATAATTGTTGATCAATTTGACTTCTCTTTGTCTTCTGCTTCTTGGTAATTTTTGACTGGGTGCCAAATCTTGTGGATTTGTATTTTGGGGTGCAAGAATTTTTTTCTCTGCAGGTGTACTCAAAGTTTCTGTGTTAGTTTTTGTTAGAGAAGTCTGGTAAATGCCTGGTCCAGGGCTAATTTTCATGGCTCCAGAGTAGTTAACTTCTGAGAGCTGTTCTGTGTCCCATGTCACAAGGTCCTGAAGGGAATGTGGCTTCTCCACTTTCGTGGGAGATCTGAGAATTGTTAGACCTTCATTTCCTGGGGCTTCTCACCCTGACCTTGGTTGATAATCTTGTCCTTTTCAGGCACAGGTCAGTTCTGAGCCAGTAGCTAAAAGGGAGCCTTTCACAAGCCCGTGTCTCTGCGCAGCTGCCTCCTCGGTCCCTCCTCACTTGCTGCCTTAATCTTTCCCAACTCTGTACTGGTTAACACATCACTGGGCTCTGTTCTGCTTCCCATGCCTGTGTGTGGCCTGGAACTCCAGACAGCTGGAGCAGCCAAGGGCTTTGCCTCTCTTTCCTTCTTTCAAGGATCTCTTACAGACTTTCTTTGGGCCACCAACCAACTCCCAAATCAGGACACTGACGAAGGCTTATTATGCGTGTTCACCCTTAGCTTATGCTTGTCCTACTAGCTCTTATAACTTAAGCTAACTTGTTCCTCTTTGTATTTTGCCTCAGGACTTTTTTTTACCTTTGTTTTATTCTGTGTGTGCTACTTTCCTGCTTCCTCCTTGTCTTGGCGGGCTGGCCCTGGGCGTCTCCCTCTCTTTCTCTCTCTCTCCTTCCCTCACCTAGATACCTTCTCTTATTCTGTCTGCCAGCCCCACCTATCCCTCTCCTGCCTAGCTATTGACTTGTCAGCTTTTTATTAGACCAATCAAGTGCCTTAGGCAGGCAAGGTGAAACAGCAACATATCTTTACATAATAAACAAAGGCAGCACAAACAAATGTAACCCACCTTTACATAGTTAAAGTAATCTGCAGCATAAACAAATGTAACACATCTTTGCTTAGTTAAATAGTCCACAATAGATCTCAGGTTGCGTGGGTGGGAGAGTAAATCCAGTCTCTGATCTTATTCACAAGTGGACACAGACTGGTCTGCAATTTGCCTTGAAGGTTTTTCTTAGAGCACAGATTTCCTGAAGAATGGAAGACACATGCAGCCTATGAGTATGGGGATATTAGAAAAGCGTGCACTAGGAATGTAGGTTAGAGTTGAAGCTGGCTTGTCACTTATGTGCGTTTGTCTTTCCTTGTAGGCACCATACTGGACATACTTCTTATGCGCCCTGGGACTCTTCATCTACCAGTCACTGGATGCCATTGATGGGAAGCAAGCCAGAAGGACAAACTCTTGTTCTCCTCTAGGGGAACTGTTTGATCATGGCTGTGACTCTCTCTCCACAGGTAAGTTAGTAGAGTTTTGCTTTTTCTTTCAGTGATTTGCTCTTCAATGACAACAGAAACACCACAGTGATCTGAGCTATTCGTGTCCTCATTTTTTTTCTGAGGTCTATATTTGGGAGCAGTTTTGCCCAGTGTGTTTTAATAGGATGTTCAAAAGTTCATTTTGTGCTAAAATGATCTTGTGAGGTTTCCAGCTCACCCCTATGCACAGAGCCTCCCACTCCCCTGGGGTCGAAGACTGAAACCCTCCTTTCTCTTAGTATACAGGGCGACAGCCCAGTGTTGGCTGCAGGTAGTTGTGGAGAATGGATCTTTGTCCATCTTCAACCACTTAAGGTTCAAAAGACAAAGTCTCTTGAGAGGGGAAGCAAAGTGAGCTGTGCAGGAAAAGAGCACAGAGGCAATGGATGGCGTCTTCACGGTGTCTGATGCAATTCCAGATCTCGTCCCCGAACCTGGCGAGGACAAAGTGACCCTGAAATGCCCCTTGTTTCAGTGTGATTCCATCTCCATATCGTAGTCTTTCAGATTTCCTGTTTCTGTCGTGAATCTGCTGCTGTGACATGTCCTATAGAGACCGGAAAGACTGCTGCTGGGACATGCCTCAGAAAGACAGGACATGTAAGGAACCCTCTCTGGGAAAGTCACATCCCATTCCTTGAATATCCTTATTTTTGTCCTCCTTAATTCAGGAATAATCCTCCCTCCCCCATAAAAGGTTGCCTACAAAATGAACCTTCTAAGATCCCAGGAATGCAGCTTCCTAAGCACCTACCCTTGGATGAGTTTTACTGTGGTTTGTTTTGATACTGAGGGTTGAAATTGGGGTCTTCTGCTTGCTAGACAAGTGATCTCCTTTGAGCTACATCCCCATGTTCTCTTTACTTTTTGTTTCGACACAAGGTCCAACTCAATTGTTTTTCTAGTCTTGAACTACTGTCCTTTCCTTAAGCAGTTCTCTGTGCCACGTATGTAAATCTATGAAGACAAACAGAACTCAACTTTGCATCATAGAAAAGTTTTCATTGTTTGAAGTGTATTGTATTTTAATGCAAGTGTCCCTTAAACAGGATTTCTAAACAGGATAACTCAGCATTTCGTGTCTTAGTCAGGGTTTTGTTTGCTGTGCAGAGATACTGTGACCACAGCAACTCTTATAAAGGAAAACACTTCATTGAGGCTGGCTTAATGTTTCAGAGGTTTAGTCCAGTATCATGCAGGCAGGCATGGTGTTGAAGAAGGAACTTAGAGTGGAGAAGGAGCTACAGCTTGAGCTGGAGGGACCAGGAAGTGGTCTGGAACACTGGGTGTGGCTTGAGCATGTATGAGACCTCAAGCCCACCTCCACAGTGACACACTTCTTCTAATAAGGCCACAGCTACTCTAACAAAGGTACACCCTCTAGTAGTGCCACTTTCTTTGGGGGCCATTTTCTTTTAAACCAACACACTGGTTTTTATTTTGGTTTCCCAAGACAGGGTTTCTCTGTGTATCCCTGGCTGTCCTGGAACTCCTCTATAAACCAGGCTGGCCATGAATTTACAGAGATCCACCTGCCTCTGCCTTCTGAGTGCTGAGATTAAAGGTGTGTGCCACTGCCACCCGGGTGGCTTGGTTTTATTCCTGTTCATAAACGGTGTTTTTCAGTATTTATGGCCATTGGCGCTGCGGTTGCTGTTCGCCTGGGGACGCACCCTGACTTGTTATTCTTCTGCTCGTTTATCGGGATGTTTCTGTTTTACTGCGCTCACTGGCAGACCTACGTCTCGGGAGTCTTGAGATTTGGAAGGTAAGCATTTTCTTAAGTTCCACATTTTAAAGTACAACCAAATTCTTTTTTGTAATCTATAATAGCATCTGAAATTTATTGGAATGTCCAGCAGCGCTACGCCTAGAGCTTGTTCTGTTATCCCGCCTGCTATAGTTACATTACTTGACATTTTTTCCCTAACTTTCTCAGACTTACTAGTTCAAGGTCAGGATAGAATAAAATAAAATAAGTACCCAAACAATGTATAGTACCTAAACACTATTTGTTCATAAAATAATGTGACGTTGAATTGAAGAATATTTGTTATTGTTGAATTTAAGGAATTTTAAACAAAAAAATTCCTTAGGTAGGGTTTTATGGGTAACCCTGACTAGCCTGGAATTCACTACGTAGGCCAGGCTGGCCTCACACTCTTAGGGATCCAATTTCCTCTATCTACTAAGTGCTGGGATTAAAGGATGTGCATCATGTCCAGATGAAGATGATTTTCTTGGGTCAAATTATCATGTACCCTGATAGAGGGACCCCCTTAACAACAACAGTCACCAGCAACAGATGATTTGGAGACTTAGCTGTGGGAGACGGGTGAGCTCACATGAGAACACCCTACACCCTATAGATGCTAGAGCTGCAAGTTGTCTGCTATGTACGCCTTGGGAGGCTCCTCTTCAGACATCAGAGAAGAGTGCAGGAGCACACACAGACACTGCTCTTGGGGCACACACACAGATGCCCAGTCTCTCCTGCTGTTGCCTCCTGATTCAGATGTAAAACTCACAACTCCCTCTCTAGCACCACGTTTGCCTGCATGGTGCCATGTCCTAACATTATGATAATGGATTAAACCTCTGAACCTGTGAGCCGGCCCCAATTGAATGTTTTCTTTTGTAAGAGTTGCTGTGGTCTTGGTGTCTCTTCACCGCAATAAAACATTGGCTAATACAGAAGTTGTACCAGGAGAGTGGGGTATTGCTTGTGACAGGCCTGAACATGCTGCTTGTTGGCTGAATGTGAATTTTGGATTAGGAAAGCAGTTGAATGCTTAAATGGTGCTTAATGGGCTATACTAGTAGGAGCAGGGAAGACCATGGTGCTGAGAATAGTGTGTAGATTATAAAGGCCTGGCCAGAGAGGTTTCAGAGAAGCATATTAGTAAGAGGCCTGGAGATTATTCTTGTGGTGTTTTGGTGAAAAATGTAGTTTCTTTCTGCCCTTATCTGAAAAGTTTTCCTGAGGCTAAATTGAAGAGTTTGGGAATTAATGGCATTGGCAGAGGAGATTTCAAAACAGCCTAGTATTGATTGTGTTGCTTGGTTATTAATGGCTATGCTTTGCAAATCTATAACAAAAAGGAGCAAGCTTAGCAAGGAAAAAATATAAAGTGTACAGTTTGAGGAGAAAAGGGTCACCAGGAAGTACAATAGAGCTAAGTCCAGTGCTCAGGGAGATGAAAAGTATGATGCTAAATGGAATGAAGGGATTGGTGACTTCAGGACAAGACCTCGCCCAGCTAAGTTTCCAATTTGTGAAGAGAAATTAAAGAAAATCTTAGGGCCAGGCATGGTGGCACAAGCCTTAATCCCAGCACCAGGAAAGCAGAGATAGGCAGATCTCTGAGTTCAAGGCTAGTCTGGTCTACCGATCCAGTTTCAGGACAGCCAAAGGGATTATAGAATCTCTATGACTAAGGAAAGCTGCTGAGACTAGGTGATTGGTAGGGGTACTTCTGTGTGGAGGCTCAGAGAGGTCTTTATGTGAATCCATAAAGATGAAATGAAGCCTATTGTGTTGGAGACCCCAAGATGTTGAAGACGCTAGAGTTGTAAGGTACATGCCAAAGAGAGCTGCTAATAGGGTGCGGAACCACACGAGGGAATTACGTTTCAGTCAATAAAGCTGAAAGGAGTTGGGGATCTGAAGAGCATTTTGACATCAGACATGAAGATGCAGTTTGGAGTTTGCCCAGATTGTTTTAGGTCTTGCTTTGGCCCAGTATTTCTGCTTGCTCCCTTTCCTCCTTTGTGGAATGGTAATATATATCCTGTGCCATTATATTTTGGAAGTATGTGACCTGCTTTTTGATTTTAATATTACAGGGGATTACAGATAAGAGAGTGTCATGAATCTCTAATGAGACTGTGAACTCTGGGCTTTTAAACAGTGTGTTGGGACTGTTACAGACCATGGCGACTTTTAAAGTTGGACTGAATGCATTTTTGCATTATGCCGGCTATGCACCCGTGGGGGTCAGAGAGTGGATTGTGGTGGTTTGAATAAGAATGGGCCTCATAGGCTTATAGATTTGAATAGCACTGTTTGAAGGGATTAGGAGGTGGTATGGCCTGTTTGGAGGAAGTGTGTCACTGAGTGTGGGCTTTAGGATTCAGATGCTCAGGCCAGGCCCAGTGTTACTCTCTCTTGCTGCTGCCAGCCAACTGGGATGTAAAGCTCTTAACTGCTTCTCTCTCCAGCACCAAGTCTGCCCACACAACCTTCATGCTTTCTGCTATGACCGTAATGGACTAAACCTCTGAATCTGTAAGGCAGCCCCAATTGCATGTCTTCCTTTAAAGACTTGCTGTGACATGGCATCTCTTTACAGCGATAGAAAATTGACTAAGACAACTGAAAATTCTTTCATAATCCTAAGCCAAGCTTTAGCTAATGCCCTTTTGAGAAACTCAAGTCAGCAACTCACACAGAAATGTTTGAAGCCATACATTACAACACAACACAGTCGCTGCTTTGATACTTGCATACTGACGAATCATTAGAGTGAACTATTGTCTATTTCTCATAAACTATTGTGTAGTAATACTCTACCTGGGAATCAGAGAGTAAAACAGTCCCACTGGTTGACGGCCTTACAGACCAGGCAGTGGTGACACATACCTTTAATCCCAGTAGCCACACTAATCGCCATAGAAACCAGACAGTAGTGGTGCATACATTTAATCCCATCCCTACAGAGGAATATAAGATGGGAGGAGACAGCTCCCACACATAGGATCGTCATTTTGGGCTGAGGGTCAAGTTAAGAACCAGTGGCTGGCTGCTTTGCTTTTCTTCAGGTTGAACCCCAATTTCTGTTTCTGGATTTTTACTGCCTCACACTGGGAAAAATCCATTTGTTTAAACAATTTCAGTGAATAATGGGGCCATAGGCTGACTATAGTACGTTAAACAGCACATCTGAAGAGAGGGAGAAGGTACAGGTGCAGACTCAATTTTCAGTCTGAAAACTTCATGAGAGCAGAGAAAGTTGTTTCCTGATCTCCATGGCACACACATACAAGCATCCACTACACTACACTAACACACACAAAATAATTGGATTAAAAATATATTAAAAAATGAACACTAATCACTAAGAAGAGGAGGAAGAAGGAGAAAAGGAGAAGGAAGGGAAAGAGGAGGAAGAGGAAGAAGAATTTGCCTTAGGACTGGGGAAGTGGCTCAGTGGGTAGAGCACTTGTTTTACAAGCCCCAGGTGCAAGAGCAGCTGTCATCACAATTTTATTACCATTGGTTAATAAAGAAGCAGCTTTGGCCTGTGACAGGACAGAATATAGCTAGGTGAGAAAACTAAACTGAATGTAGGGAGAAAGAAGGCAGAGTTAGGCAGACGCCTTGTAGCCGCCCAAGAAGCAAGATGTGAGGTAACAAACTACAAGCTTCGTGGTAAGATATAAAATAGAAATGGGTTAATTTAAGATGTAAGAGCTTGCTAGGAATATCCCTGAACCATTAGCCCAAATAATGTTATAATTAACAAGTTTTTGTATGATTATTTGGTTCTGGGTGTTGGGGAAATGAGAGCACAATCTGTTTGCATTGCTTCCATGGCTAGAATGGGAGGTGAAGACAGGAGGAACCTCCCCCCACACACACCCAGAAACTTGCATGCATGTTAGCCTGGCATGTATGTGCAGCAGCAGATGACAGACTGGTTGCAAACAAGGTGCATGGTGAGGCCCAGCAGCTAAGGTTGTCCTGTGACCGCCACATGCACCTGCACTCACAAGCCATACTTAGCAATAATTTTTCCTTAAGTCAAGTCATTTATATATTTATGAGCGTTATGTTATTTTTAAGAATAACACTTTTTTAAAAAATTCAAACCACAGAAGTACATTAAGTAGAAACTATCTTGTTTCTATAGTTTGGATTACTTCTTGCAACCTGATACATGTTACATAGTAACTTCTCTCTGCCTATACTTTATTTACCTGTGTGAGAACAAATGTGGCTCTGTTCTACCTAGCAGTCAGCTGCTGCAGAATCCAATGCTGGATAGAAAAGTTAAAAACCAACCAGTTTTGTATGATTTATTTGCATCTGTGCCATAGAGTATGTGATAACTCACCTCCATGTTCAAAAACTTTATGTGCAAACACTTACCTGCTCTTTGTTCTTCCTCTGTAGAGTGGATGTAACTGAGATTCAGGTAGCTTTAGTGGTCATCTTTATATTGTCTACATTTGGAGGAGCAACAATGTGGGACTATACGGTAAATCTAAATATTTAAATTTACATAAGTGCTTTTTATTTACATAGGAAGATACTAGATTGTTGCCTGTCTTTAGAAAGCCTGGGAGTAGGTCTTATATACTGTTTTTATGTGACATTTTCTTTGTAATGAATGTTTTATTGGATAGAAAATGTCCCTGTTTTCCTAATACAAAAGAAAAAAAATCCACTGAAATTACCTTTTCCAGGGAGAATATTTATCACATAAAACATATTTTAAAAAGAATTAGTAAGATATAGTTGAAATTTGTCCCTAAATAGCCTCTGCTTCCTTGGATATATATCAAACACACACACAGGTTTTAAAAATTGAATCTTAAAAGCAAGTTTCCTTGTGGCACTTAACTATTTGAAGTTTCCAGTTACTTTATACCTGCGAGTGTAGACAGACTTAGCACACTCTCAGATAGTCAGACTTTCCCCAGCACGTTCCGATTCCTTCCCATATGAACAGTAGAGTCAAGGATATTCTATTACTGACCTGGATCTGCTGGATGCTGAATGTGAACCAAGAAGCAGCTGGGCCATTATAGTCATTAAATCAGGTGTAGTTATCTTCAGTTTGCAACTGAATGTGAAACTTATTTCATTCAGGGTTTTGGCAACAGCACAGGGAGAAAACACACCTTATTCTCACAACTTATGATACTTACAGTTTTCTACATTTAGTTGTTAGCCTACAGTTTCCATAAATTTTGGTATCATCTCTTGAAGTCTATTTTCAGAATATACTAGCTGTAGCATCTAGCAATTCATTGTTACTGTTTTTAAATCCTTTGCTGCCTTTGGAAGTTGTCTTGAGCAACAGTTGACCAACAGGTAAATATATCGGTGGAGGTTTAATCCTGGATATTAACTGCACAGTTTTTTGCATGCACACACGTGGTGGTCACTTGTGGAGTGCAGATCGCCATGTCTGCCTGTCCTGTGATACTGCCTTTTAGAAGCTGCTGATTCCAGTGAACTATCCTTTTTCATGTTGAAGTTGATAAAGACTTATAAAACTAACTATTCAGTTATGATCCTATACACAAACTGATCTGATTTGCTGGACTCACTTTTCAGTTAGTAAAGCAATGCTAGAAAAGTTCCTGTTCATATTGCAGATGAGGTTTGATTTTGCGAAAAGGATAGCCTATTGTACGTGACAGTGTCATGCTTCTATTTAATAGAAACTCAGTTTTCCTAATGATTTGTTTGTCTCCTCCATCCCTAAAGATACCTATTCTAGAAATAACACTGAAGATCTTTCCAGTTCTTGGAGTAGTGGGTGGAGCAATCTTTTCCTGTTCAAATTATTTCCATGTGATCCTCCATGGCGGTGTTGGCAAGAATGGATCTACTATCGCAGTAAGACATTATTTTCATCATTCAATATTAATATATAATAAAACTCCAGAATGGAGAAAGAAACCAATTATCTTGAAGAATTTGTTTCAGTCACATAGCAGAAAAACATTTTAAAAACAGTTTAGAGTGAAAGCATTTTTCTTTCAGTGTTTTATTATTGCACACAATAACTATAGGCAGCATCAGCGCCATTCATTTGCTTTCATTTTGTGCCTTGATCAGACTAGCAGCAAGGAGAATTGGTTGAATGGTAGGAAAGATTTCATAGATGGAAGAATATATTATAAATTTTGTTGGAATTTTACTGAAATTTACTTAAAAGGACTACTCTAATGATTTAGGATTAAATAACCTCATTTCTTGAGTATATGTGCTTGTCTTTGTGGTCTTTATACTTTTCTTATACTATCATAATTTGTATATTTATTCACAATTGTTTTAAAAAGTTAGTACTTTTGCTGGGTGATTGTGGCACATGCCTTTAATCCCAGCACTCAGGAGGCAGAGGCAGGTGGATCTCT
>LOEQ01003232.1:135433-153617 GCA_001685075.1 Bramus lutescens | reverse complement strand
CCAGGACAGGCTCCAAAGCTACAGAGAAACCCTGTCTCGAAGAAAAAAAAAAACAGTACTTTTAAGGAAAGGGAAGATAGACTTTCTGACACTTTTTAAATCAATGTGATATCTACATTTTAAAAAAGTCTAATAATATTTTCAGACAGGTGACCATAAGGTAGTATTTATTCAAATGATGCCATTTTATAACAAAACTATTAGAATGGTTTTTAATTACTTTAAAGTATTCTGTGACTCAAATTTTGTGTCCTTAAAGGGTTTATTGATTTAGAGCAAGGTTTAATTTGTTTGTTTTCTTGAGGCAGAGTCTCTCTAACCCTGGAAGCCCTGAAACTTGCTTTGTAGACAAGACCAACTCACACCACACCCAGATAGAACAAGATTTATTACCAAGAGTAATAAACAAGAGATACGGTATTTTTAGTTAACAAAAATTTTCATCTTCCCAAGTCACTCGCAAATTGGCTCTCAAGACACTTTCAAAAGTCTTCTATAATTAATAGATTTTCAAATTTTAATGTAGCACTTATAATTCAAAAGCAAATTATAAAATTCATTTAGATATGTCAGTTCTGATCTGCTTGTAAAAACTGTCATTTTTTTTTTTTGAGGTGTTTTCTCTGCTAACCTTAGTGTAATACTTGGCTTTTTAGGTACTTGGAATAAGTGTTGCTTTACCATAGGCAATAAAATAGAACACTATCAGAAACATAATAAATTCCAATAAAGATTAGATTTAGTAAAACTCAATAGCCATATAGAGAATATTTTATCAATAGTTAGTAAATGTTTGAAGGATGAATTGAGTTGAAACCCAAGCTAGAAAGTAATTTCTAACTGAAAATGGTGGGTTTTCAACTAGAAAACAAACTAGGGTCAAACAAAAATTATACACATACACACAGCTCAAACTGACCTCACACTCCATGCCTGGCCTTCCCAAACATTGGGATTGTTGGATAGCTCAACACTGCACAGGTTCTCTGGTTTAGCAGATTTTTTAAATTGAATTAAATATAACAGCATAATATATAAAAATATAAAGTGCTATTACCTAATATCATTTAGAACAAGGTTTAATTTTTTTTTAGACAGGGTCTCTCTTGTGTGGTCCTGGCTATAATTTATAGACAATTCTAACTTAAAATATCTAAACTTAAAAGAATTATGCTGTTTTAATGAACACATTGGTAGTTAATAGATTCAGTAAGTATCAATACTAAGTAGATTTCAACATTTTGTTTAGGATAAGAGTATTGATTCACACTGAAGAAATTTAATGACCTAGAATATATAATTTTATATGAAGGTATTGATGTAGAAAGAAACCAAGGTTAAATTAAATCTTTCCTAATCAATGATTTTGGTATCTTGTAGTTAGTGGGCTAAGTTTTATTTTACCTTTTTTACAAAAATTTATTGAAGTCTTAAATGGCCTTTGACTTAGTAAAAGTTGATACAGAAAATCTTATTGCCATTTTTGTTTGTTATTAAATCAGTATATATAAAGTCTGAATCCGTATCTGGTATACCTTATTTTATAATGCTAGGGTCTTGAGAAAGTTTGAATTAATCCACATACTATGCTGTGCTCTTTAGTTCTCTAGTTCTTTGCACAGAATAGACCTTCACAGCTGGCCCTGCTGGCACATGCCTATAATCTCAGCACTTGAGAGGTGGCAGCAGTAGAATCAAAGTCATCCTAAGCTACATAATGAATTTGAGGCTAATCTGAGCTACATGACACTGTCTTTAAAAAAAAAAAATTCAAAAATGGCTACAGTATTCTTTCTCCTGCAAACTCTCTTGAGAGAAGATGACATTGTTAAACTTTCTAGAAGGACAATCTAGAAATCATGCTATCTGTAGTCTGAGGATAGCCTCTCTTCCCCCAGGGCATAGAAAGCAAAGGTCACTACTGGTCAGTGGATACTGCAGGAATGGCCCCCTTTGATTGAAGCCCCACCCCTCCTCCACAGGCATACCTTGTCAGCTGAAAGATCTTGCTTCCTGCAGCCACTTGTATGCTGTCAGATGCCTAGCCCCTGTAATAATCCATTAGGCCAGAAACTATCACACAAAGAACACTTGAGAAAAATGTATTTTATGTGAAAAGTTAACATTCTGTGTATCAGCAGCTTTGTGTAAAAATGGCAGTTAAGAGATTATAAACTATCTAAATTGTTTTAAAGAGCCTTGAGGACCTTTGATACTCTATTACAGCAACTTTCAAGTGGCTGTTTGGCACGCAGCTGTGGCAGCCCTGTACCCAAGACTGGGTTTGACTATACCCCAAAAGGGTACATAGACTCTGGAGTTACTTTCAGCTGCCGAGGCTTGAACAATTTAAGAATTCTTAATAGTGATTTCAGCAAGGTGTACTTAGGGTTGACTAGTCACAGCATTCAGAGTTGATGATTTATGTTCTTTTATTCCAGGTGAGCTGAATTTAGGCTTCCACATTGTGTGGGTAACTTCCATGAGATTCTTCATAGACCAGGGCTGGAACAGATACATGGGCAAAATAATCAAGAGCCTTTCTAGACTTCTTGTCTGACTAGAAAGAACTCTCAAATTTGACAGGTTTCTTTAGTTATCAGTCCCTTGGGTCTGGCCCATCACTATCCTGACTCTCTTCCAGGCTCCCACAATCATGATCATGGCTTTGTGGAATCATGGTTTGTCCCTAGAATTGACTGCTCCTCCACATCACAAAGAATATATTCCAAAAATCGTGGTTTTATCTTTACTAAAAATAAAATTTAAATGCCTAGGAGATGCAAAGAAAGTGAAAATACATTCTGACAATTAGTGCTTTTCAGCATGTTTTTCGTGAAACACGGTGAGCTGTTACGTATCTTTTTTTCAGTATTCACAGGTCTTATACACTTACTATCAGTCATACTTTATACTATCTTTTGATGACAAATTTTTGGTTTTGAAAAAATTAGAACAAAATTTCATAAATTCTTAGATTAGAATCCTTATAATAAAACAATGAAAATGTTTGCTGTGTAATATGCATGTTAAAATGTGATTTAAATATTTTGCCTTTATCCCTTAGGGTACCAGTGTCTTGTCACCTGGACTCCACATGGGATTAATTATTATATTGGCAATAATGATCTATAAAAAGTCTGCAACAAATGTGTTTGAAAAACACCCTTGCCTTTATACCTTAATGTTCGGATGTGTCTTTGCTAAAGTTGCACAAAAATTGGTGGTAAGAAATTCTTTTATGGTTCACAATATATAAATTTTATAGTATTCCACAAAGCTGGAAACAATTTCTTATAAGATGTTGGTTTTCTTTTACAACAAATAGCTGTTTGTGTTCCAGGCAAACCTATGAGTTAATACTACAGTCAATTATAACTTTCTGATATCAAGGAACTTAAATATTAGAACTTTTAGTAAGCTATCTGCCCAAGAACTTGAGATGTACATTAAATATTCCTTTATGAAATGAACTTATCTTAATAGTGAATATCATAAATGTGTCCTAAAAATTAGAGCAAAAAAATTTAAAACTTAATAGCAAAATTGTTGTTTCCTTTTTTATAGATAGCCCACATGACGAAAAGTGAACTGTATCTTCAAGACACTGTCTTTGTTGGTCCAGGTCTTTTGTTTTTAGACCAATACTTTAATAATTTTATAGATGAATATATTGTCCTATGGATAGCAATGGTAAGTACTTTTGAGCTTTTATTTTAACACGTCAGCTCACATTTTAATAACCATTTCAGGGGGATCATAAATATATAGTCTGTGTAGTCAAGTGTTTCTGCATATTTAAATTTAATTTACTTTTAATCTTTGAATCATTTTATATTATGTGTAGAAGTGATTGGCATATCTCAGAGGTCAGGCTTCCAACAACCTACATCATGGAAATACAGCTGTGTACCTAAAGATAACTCTTTTCCCCCAAATCAAAACAGGTATTTAAAAAAATTCCACTTTGCCTAAGACTTTCCAACTTTCCTTAAGCTTATTAAAGTTATCCTCGGCTTGTATCAGGTAACAAGCCAATTGGATGGGGTTGGTATTAGCACTTCCTACACCCCAAACTGCCACTTTGATGGCTAGCTGATGTGCAAAGTAAGCAACCTTGAATATGGCCCTTGATGAAAACATTTTATTAATGACTTGGTCATAAAACTCATCTCCTTCATTATACCCTGATTAAGAAAGGAATATACAGGGCTGGAGCAGTGGTTCAGCAGTTAAGAGCACTGGCTACTCTTCCAGAGGACCTGAGTTTATTCTACCATGTAAATGGTAGAATAAAACCATCTGTGACTCCAGTGCCATTCGGGCCTCCACTCATGTTGTACCCTTTGGTGCACAGATATTAAGCAGAAAATAACAAAAATATGTTTAAAAGGAATGTATATAATATATATTTCTTATAAGAGATACTAAATTTCTGAGGTAAAGTCATTACTGGGAACACTTCAGTCTTACCAAATTGAATAAATGGAGCATTAAAATTTTATAATATTGAGATCTTTATGGTTGGTATTGAACTTTATGGTGGTTAAGATAGTTTTACTCTATTTTTTCCATTTATGGCCCTCACTGGTTTTTATCAAATTGCTAGTAATATATATATGTATGTATATATGTAAAATATATATGTTTAGAGTCTGCAGCAAATCTTTTGCTAATTCACATCATCTTGTTGCTAGACTTAGGTTTTTTTTTTTTAAAAAAAATCTGTTATGTATTCTGCACAGGTACCGGTATACATTAAATGACCCTTCAATAGCTTGCACAGCATTAAACTTACTGGAGTAATAAACTAATAGCCTACTGTTGATAATCCATTCAGTCTTCTTTATTCCTAGTAGTGTTAATTATTTTTTTCTTTCTGGTGAATAGTGAATGCTTTTAAGCAATATTCTGAAAAGTCTTTGATAATTTCTTTTTAATTTGCTCTATTTTTATGACTCCAAAACAACCCAATTAAGAAATATCAAATTTATAGTTGTAAAATAAGCCAAATAGGAATTATTAAAGATCCCTTGAATACTTGATGCAAGTATTTTCCAAAATACCTTCTGAGAATTCCACACATGCAATATGAAGTATTTTGATTATATTCACCAATATCTTTCTCACTCTTCCCAGGTCCATCCTCTCTAACACCCGTCCTAACTTCATGCCCTTTCCAAAAATAACCCAATGAGTCCAATTGGTACTGTCCATAAACTCTTGGGTGAGGGCTAAGCTTAAATGAGCTTTCCCTCACCTACCAACCTTCATAGGTCAGAAGCTTCACACATGTGCGCGCTTCCACAATCCACAATGTTCCCTGAGCCCTTAGGAAAGGGGTTGTAATATTGATGTTTCATTTGTGGCTGAGTCCTCCACAATGTTAGACTTTGAAACTCTCAAACTTCTAGAGGAAAGAGTAGGGATATTGGCTCAGGTAATATAAGCTTTGGGTATGTGTGACCTTGAGATCACTTGCCTATCCTGCAAAGGAATCTATGTATAATCCCCAGAACCTCCCCCCCCCAAAAAAAAGGTAGGGGGGAAATCAAAATTAAGCACCTGTTTTTAAAATTTAATATTTTTTTTTTTTGAGACAGGGTTTCTCTGTGTAACCCTGGCTGTCTTGGAACTCACTGTGTAGACCAGGATGGCCTTGGCCTTGAACTCAGAGATCCACCTGTCTCAAGCACTACCTGGCTAAAGCACCTATTTTAAAATAACAATTGGCCTGATTTACACAATGATAGAGCAGTCTTTTTTTTCCTTTAAAAACACTATGTGAAAGACAATCCAGACACACAAAACATGGGTCAACAGAACCATCTATGGTCTATAGTATCTCTAGGGCTAGGCTTTTAGAGATGCAAAGAACGTGATAGAATTTTCCAAGTAAATAAAAAGGAACCTTTCCTATGGGTGAGAATTCCATTCCTAAAAGCTTCTTCTGGGCTTTATTTTTTTAAAAAGGATTTATTTATACTTATAAGTAAATATACAGTGTTCTGCTTGCATGTAAGCCTGCAAGACAGAAGAGGGCACCAGATCTCATTACAGATAGTTGATGAATCACCATGTGATACAAGGGAATTGAAGTCAGGACCTCTGGAAGAGCAGTCATCTTTCCAGCCCCCTGGGTTTTATTTACTGAAGGAAAGTATTTGACTCTAATTTCTGGGCAGTATCTAGAGAGCTTTTCCTTTAGTTTTTCAATACAGCAGAACTTGATGTGTACAAAACAACTACAGTATCTTTTCTAGGCCTTTATGGTCTTAAATGTCAAAGGAAAATATGTGAACAGTCCTTCTAATAGGAAATCTGTGGCTTCATTTAATGGCAGAAAGTTGGTATAATGTAGAGTCCGAAGACTTAGGTTCTTCTACTTTTGACATTTTTGTACTTTAGTCTTTCTACCTCTGTTTCAGTTCCTATAAACACCCAGAATCTATAGATTGTGGCACATGCTTGTCCCAGCACTTGGGAAGCTAAGGTAAGAGTGACATGAGTTAAAGGCTGGCCTGAGCTACATAATCACTAGAGGCCAACCAGGACTATATAATAGCAAGGTCCTGTTTAAAAAAACAAAATAACACTAAAGGCTATAATAAGATTTAAGAATGAAAGGTATAAACAGTATTCTGAAATATATCATTTTCAGTTGGGAATTTTAAGGACATTTGAGATGGGAGTTGTGGCTGCTGATAGAAAAATTATAGTTTTAGAAAAGATAAACCATAACCCATTTTTATAATTTCTTTTTTGCTTCCAAAGGTCATTTCTTCATTTGATATGATGATATACTTTAGTTCTTTGTGCCTGCAAATTTCAAGACACCTTCATCTAAGTATCTTCAAGACTTCATGTCAACAAGCACCTGAACAGGTTCACAAGCATATTGACTGACTAGTAGCCCAAGGAAAAGAGGAGAAGCAGTTAGGGGAACCTATGTGTGAAGGAAACCCCCCAAGCAGGAGGCTAGTATATTATCTATTAGGTTATGTTAAATGTAAAAACAATCTTGTAGCTTCCATTATGTCTGTTAGTAATGAATCCCCCTTAACATTAACATATTTTATCATACATGTCAGTATAATGTATGAATTAGTAACAAAAAGTTTGAATACTAAGACAATAAGAAATTAAATCCCAATAATTCTAAATAACACTGTGTCTACAAAATACCTATCAGACTCGGGGTTTTACCAAAGGATTACACAACTATTCAGAACTTAAAAGAACTTCTAGCCGCCTTGGCAGTGATATCTGATTGATGAAACTTGTAAAGTGAGCTCAGAATACTAAGTATATAACAAGTAATACACTGAGAAATATTTCGCTATAATAGCCATTGTTCAAGAGATATGCTAATTATAGAAAGGTACACTTTAGCGTACTATCTAGAATTTAAAACAATGGTTATAGGAATTTTGTTGTAATTTGTACTTAAACGGAATCTGTTGTACCAGTTCAGCATGATGTGAATCTTTGAGGGTAACCTTGTATACCTTAGTAGTTCAAGTAAAAAAATTCCCCAAAGGAAGACAAAAAGTAGCTAAAATATTGACAGGAAAGGAAATCAGTAACTTAGAAAAAATGGTAAGGGGGAAAACAAGTGTCAGTTTCTCAACACTAAGTACATTAGGTACTAATAGTCTTTTATTCTCAGTTGAAATACGCCATATGATGAAATAATCAGACAAACATGTACTTTTAAGTATTCAAACAAGAAATGATTTTTTAAAAAGGACTTTTAAAGAGTGTATATTTCTCAAAAGGTAAAAATAAGTGAATACAGAGAAAACCCTGAGGTACTTACTTCGCCTAACTCCTGGTAAACTTCTGAAAGATCTTAAAAGTTTGAATGATACTTAAGGTTTATATTTCATGTTGTAGACATAGCCAAGTGGAAGAGTGAATGCTTATAATGGGTGAGGCCCTGGCTTGATCTACCAGCAAAACCCCAACCAAAAGGATTTATAATTAGTTGAACTCTCCTTTTAATGTCTTTTTAATGCTAGAAGGATAATTTCTTCCTAGAAGATATTATATAGATTTGTTTAAAATCTTAAAAGGGTGAGTTGTAGAACAAAATTCAATAGATTGTTGCTTTCCTTCAGATGGGTATGTTTTGTTCTAAATGATTCATTGAAGGCAGTTTCAGCAAAACTAATAAGTTTAACTGATTGAGAAATGTTGAACTCTTAAATTTCTATAAATGCCTATTTTAAAAATTAAATACAATTCAAGTTTGGGAATTAATGTGAAATCAAGTTTCAGTATATTTACTGATCGCTGCAATGGAAAAGGCATCAAAGTAATTCCTATTTGAAGACAGATATATATCATAAATAACTTTAGCTGTGTTTGTAATTATTAATCATTACTATGGGCATGTGTCTTTAAGTACAGACCAACCCAATTAAATGGTATCTTGATGACCTTGCAGAAATAAAATATTCATAAATCTAATGACTGAAACTAATGCTTATATTTCAAGTGTATTAATGATTTTAGTATTTTTTTAATTTATTCCAAACCACACTAAAAGTTCTCTTGATAAACTGTATAGCAGATTTTCTCTTTAAAGAATCGGTGATCTACTGTTTATAAAGATGAACACATAGAACAGATTCTGTGATTTTTTTTCCTTAAAGGAGAGCAGTGTATAAGCCAGGAGTGGTAGCATGCATTTGTTCTTGCTACTTGGGAGGTTGAGGTATAAAGGATCACTTGCTCCCAAAAGTTTGAGACTAATCTGGGCAAGAGATACCTTGAGACTGTTAAGAGATACATGGAAAACTGAAACTTAATTTTTATTTACAAAATAGTATAAAAAATGAACAATTCACTATTATAACAAAAGAGCTGAATGCTCACTACAATGAAACAGCTGGTATTTACACAGCTGCTTAGGTTTATTTAGAAGTTAACAGGAACAAAAGTCTTCCACTTAAAGAAGCTATCGATTACAGATGTTATAGTTTTGAACTATAATTTCTAAAGGTGTGCCTCATAGCTAATGTTTTAATTCTATCATATTACATAGGTTCAAGTTCTTTCTTCAAAGACTCATCAGAATAACATGGATTGAAGAGACTTTCGAACATTTGCCATCTCTTGTTGCTGCTGTTTCATGAAAGGAGATATGAAACATGTTTAATTTTTAGTTAAATGTTATAAAAATTTCAGCAAATAAAACATTTCAGTGCCTCCATTAATCCCTATCTTTACAATTTAAAATAGAACTTACAGTTTCCATCATAACTTTTTTTTGCAACATAGCCATTTCTTTTTTAAGTTCACTTTGTGTGCAAGTAAACAGGTTATCATTATTTTTCTCCACTTCCTCCAAATTCTAAAACACAAAAAAGCCACTTTGGTTATTATAAACTGTAACTTTTAATCATAGGTTCTCCAAACTGTAAAACTTTCAAAAGTAAAAATCTTAATTATTCAAATAATGCTCATTATTTGCCCCAACATTCTAAGTAATTCATATATACCAAATTTCCACAATAAACAAGTAAAATGTATCACACAATCAATGCAATTATATGAAGTACAATAGTACCATCTATCTTTGCCCAAAACAATAGTTTAATGAATATTAAGGTCAAGATGATGAAAAAAATGGGGGCAGGAGCTAGCCAAGATGGGAGAATTGAGAATTTTGAGGCTAGTTCTGGGCAACATTAAGGGCCTGTCTCAAAAGAAGAAAAAAAAATCCAGAAGTAGAAACAAAATTTCAAAATGGTGTTATCACTGTTTCTACTGTTTCTTAAAACAGCTGGGTATAATCTACTTATTGTGACTAAGAGCCAATGTGACTTGAATTCTACAAAAGTATCTGTAGCATGAAGTCATTTTTCAAGTTAAAAAATTAGATATTTTTAAATTGTTTATTACATTCCATTCACTCAGTGTGTATTTTGTGCGTGTCTCACATGAGCCACTATATGCAGAGGACAATGTGTGGGTGTTGGGTTTTCTTCTGTCGTGTGGGCCCTAGAGACTGAACTCTGCCCTAGTATTTTGTTTTTCTGGACAGGATCTCAATATAGGCACAGCTCACCTCGAACTCCCTAATCCTGCCTCAGGCTCCCCTCTACTGGAATTAGAGGGATGTGCTATAACAGCTAATGAAAAAGGTTAAATTCTGAAATATTCATTTAACAAAGTTATTCTATTGCCTACTATGTAAAAAGTACTACGTTCTGTGGAGAAACTAAAAAAAAAGTAACATGTTTGTTTCAATTATGGAAATGCAACTTCTGTAGCTATATAATGGAATACATGAATATTCCTGCTTAGTTGACAAAAAGTACACTTATTTCATTAACTAAAAGGGAACTTAAAATATTCTAGAGGAATATAACTGAAGCAGAGAAAAAGTCTGTGGATTCAGAGAGCAATTATGTAGAGTCTGGAGTAATGGACATATATAGTCTGTGAAGCTTAAAAAGAATCATGCCGGGCAGTGATGGCACATGCCTTTAATCCCAGCACTTGGGAGGCTGAGATAGGTGGATCCCCCCGTGCGTTTGAGGCCAGGCTGGTCTACAGATCAGGTTCCAGGACAACCAAGGCTATTACACAGAGAAACCCGGTCCTGAAAAACCCAAAATAAATAAAAGAATCATGTCAAGGGGAATTCTAAATACCTAAAAGTTTAGAACAGGAGACTACAGGCACATTTTCAAGAAGGAGGTTTTAAGAAAGATAATATGGCAGATTCGAAGAATGATATGAAGAGAATCAGTTAAAAGTTTTAATAGGACAAAGGGTGATAAAGTGAAACAGTACAGAGAATGAACAAATGTAATAGAAATTAAAGATATAATGAACCACTTGCAACAGTAAGAATTCTAGAATATAACTGTAACAATATAAAATATAAAAAGAATATGGAGAACAGGGCTTAGTGATGCACGCCTTTAATCCCAGAACTTGGGAAGTAAGGCAAGAGGATCTGAGTTTGAAGCCAGCCTAGTCTACATAGCAAGTTCCAGGGTAGCCAGATTATATAGTGAGCGCTGTTCTCAAACACAAAAACATGTTACCATGTATAACTCACCTTTATGAACTGCTCATGTAGCTGTTTGATTGCTTTCAGTCTCTGGTTCTGAACAATTCTAGTCTGCTGAAAAATCTTCTGTTGTTGTCGGAAAAGGTTCTATAAACATTAAAATAAAATGCCTGTAATAATGATTTGGTAAGAGTGTTTTTGCTATTCAGGCTTCATGCATTCTAGGAAGACACCTAGCTCTGAGCTCTATTCCTAACCTTTTGTCAAAAAACAATTCATATTAAAGGCACTGCTTAAGGTTAATACCTTTAGTATTTTAACAACTATTATGACTAGGTTTAAGTACTTTACCACTGACATGCACTATAATAATTCTACAAGTCAATGAGGATAAACATTTCTGACAATATTTTGTGTCTGAGCATATGATAAGTGGATTCCCTAAACTGGAGTTAGACGCAATTTTGAGCTGTCATCTGAGTGCAGATAATGAAACCCAGGTCGTCTGCAAGAGCAGTAAAGAACTCTTTACCTCTGAGCCATTGCTCCAGCACCAAATATTTCTTCGAGACTAGGTTTCACTATGTTGCACAGCCTGACTTAGAACTTGTGACTCTCCTACCTCAGCCTCCTAAATAGCTGGATTATAGGAATATACCACCATATAAAAATTGAATAGGAAATCTCAAGTGTTCAAGGTTTTGAGACAAGGTTCAAGTTGGCCTCAAATTTACTATATAATCAAAAATGGCCCTCTGCCTCTATCTCTCAAATGCTGGGATTATAAGCATGCTTTAGTAAGGTCATCAGAGTAGTAAAAATCATACCTAGTTTAAGAAGTGCTGGGGAATCAAACACAAGGTGCATGCTAGTCTACAAACTGATATACATCCCCAACCTTATTTTTAGTAATTTCAATGTCTTACACAGAAAACTGAATGTTGGACATTTATAGTTCCTTAATCTATTCTCCACAAATGACTGTCTTCTAGCCTCTTTATTCATTTACATTCTTTTTTAAAAATAATTTTATTTAATTTCATGTGTTTTGTCCACATTCCTAATCTGCATGATAGTGTTAGATTGCCTGGAGCTGGAGTTACAGACAGTTCTTAGCTGCCATGAGGGTGCTGGGAATGGAAGCCAGGTCCTCTGGAAGAGCAGCCAGTGCTCCTAACCACCGAGCCATCTTTCCAGCCCTTACATTCATTCATACATTCTAGATTTTGCCATGCATTCCATAATACAGGCTCTCATTCTTCCTTTTACTGTAATTCCCAGATTAAGTTGCATAATATTGTTGCCTTCTTAGTCATTTACTTGGCTAAATTCCTAGCTTGTAAAATTCATCTCTAGTTACTTTAGCATGGTGGTACTACTTTTCACAATCTGATAACCTTACTAAATAAAACAGAATCTAAATTGAACAGTTTTTCATCACCATGTGTAGCTATCATCCATCTATATAGATGTATTTACTTGTATTTATATTCTCTATTTCTTCTTATTTCTAAGGATGACTATACTCAGTCCGCCTTCCTATCTTTTCCATTCTCAAGAATTTAGCAGTTTCCCCCTTTGTGTTACTATTAAATTTCTCTCTGTAGGCAGACCTGGTGGTGCAGACCTATAACCATAGCTTCACAAGTTGAAGTCCTACATAGGCTATAGCATACAGTAAGTAGTCTGGGTATCTTGGTGAGATCGTGTCTCAAAATGAATGATTAAAAGAGGGCTGAGAACATAGTGTAGTGGTAGACCAGTTTTGAGGGCCTAGGTTCAATCTGCAATAACAGAAATAACTAAATTTGTTCCTCTAGATTCCCATCAGCACATGAACATGCTGTTTCACTTAATATTAAAAAAAATAGCTGGTCATAAGTCATGGTTGTACACAATCCCAGTATTTGAGAGGGAGAGGCAGATGGAGCAATGAGTTAAAGGCCAGACTGTTTCAAAAAAAAAAAATGGGGTTGCCGTCTATCACCAGTGGAAATAGAGTATACAGCCTGGATATTCATAAACTATATTCTTGCATGAGGAGTTATAGCTCTGTGATAGCATGTTTTTGTAGACTGCACGAAGCATCTAGATTCATTCCCCAGCATTTGTGGGGAGAAAAAGGACAGTGATTGGTTAGGAATGAGCACATGATCGAAACTAGATTAATGATGTTCCACTACATGAATTTTCTGCCAAAGATATTCAGAAAGATTGTTTCAGTTTATGTAGTCACTAAATTTGTAGTAAGTCTGGGACTGGGAGAATTAACTTAGTATATTATAGAAGTTCATGAAGTCTTAGCAGCAGAGCCCAGATGACACTATAATAAGCAACCCTTCCCTACCCCATTCAACTGTGTTGTCTAAAGCTAACTTAATCCTCAAACCCAGTAATTCTTTTATCCACTGACAAGTTTCTTTTACTTAAAAATGCAAGAATATCAACTATTGAGAACATTAATACTTTTAGAATACCGTATGCACCTATACTTCTTTGGTTTAGGATTTGGCAATATTAAAACATGTAGACAACAGTGGGCAATATAACTTGTCTTAGTTCTATAGACAAAATATGATTAGGGTCTCTATTTCTACTTGAGGTTTAGTTTTAATAGATTAATTATAAAGTCAGTTGTAATACTAACAGTTAGTTTTTCTCCTTGTTCCTCAAATTTCTGCATATCCAGTTCCCACTGCTGAAACATACTCATAAATTGCTGAGAATATTCACTGTTAAGCTTCTGTCTGCAAAAAAAAAAAAAAAGAATCCTGTCAAATTTCATCCATGTGAAAATACCATTAAAAAATTCAATTCACATATAAAGGAAACGTAACAGGTGTCTTCTCACATGCTTTTTAGCTCTTGAAAACTAAGGACATTTTGTTTTCCAGAAAAATTTACTTTTACTCTCCAAGGAATTTTTCATTTTTTTTCCTACTGAATATAGTTCTCATAACTACATTAAATTATTTCACTTAGGTTGTGGCCCCTCCCATTCTGGCATGGCAAAATTTCATACAAAGGAATAGTCAAGTTGGTTAAAATGTGTGAATTGTTTACAATATAAAAACTGATTTTTCTACATTCCCACAGTTATTAAACAGTAGTTTCCATGATATCTACACCTTTCATTCAAGTTAATATATTTCCACAATGGATATAGTTTAATAACATTTCAGTTATTAAATTAATTTAATATATTAAATAAAATCCTCACTGACTTGTAAGAAACGTCCAAATTCTATGAAGGCATTAAATTACAGGACTAGATTAGAAAAAAGCGAAGCATTTTTACTAAATAAACAGATGATGGTATTTTCTGTAGGTAATTTAATTTGCACCAGGACATACTAAGAAATGATAAAGATGTAGCTCTTTAAAATCCTTACATTTCCTCTTGTTGTGTTTTCCAAATTTGCTCAATTTTCTGGTTACTGGCTTTGAAAGAAGCCTTGGTATACATTTCTATTCTTTTTCTCTTAGCAAGAAGAGCTTTGTTGATGTCAGCTATATTGAAAAGAAACATTGAAATTTAATGTTGAAGAAAATGATTTTATTACATAGAATCAAGTAAGTATGGGTTGGTTTAACAATATCAAGGACATTTAAAATTAAATTACCAGGGAGGTTCAGAAAAGGAAAACAAAACAAGACAAACAAAACCAAACACATGTGTTGGGCACATGCTTTTAATTCCCGAGCACTTGGAAGGAAGAGCTCGGCAGTCAGGTCTCTGAATTTTAGGCCAGCCTGGTCTACATAGTCAGTTCTAGGGCAGCCAGGAAACATAGAGACCCCTGACTCAGAAAAATAAGACATTTGCCTATTATAAGCCTGACAACCTCTAAGTTTGATCCCAGGAACCCACGGTGGAAGGAGCAAACCAACCCAAGAGCTGTCATCTCCCACAGTGGAAGATAGTCAACTCCCCAAAGTTTCCTCTGACATGGTTGCCACAGCATATTTTTATACCACACATACACATCACACACAAACAGACAAGCATAAAATTTAAAATTAAAACATTTTAAAAATAGCACCAACAGGTGTTTTGAAAAACATGTGCTTTAGAATTCACTTAGGATTTTAGATTTTTCAGACTAGGGAAGCTCAGCCAATAAAGATTATGCAAATATTATGAACCTAAACTGTTGGTTTCTCAACCATTTTTTTGGTCTTAAATATTTTAGAATAAGAAATATATACAACTTTATCTCAATTCTGGTTTTTCTAACTGAAGGTAAATTTTAAATTTAAGGATGATAAAGATTGAGTAAAATTAAGGATCAAGGCCAGACTTATGAAGAAAACCTAATAAAGGCTAAATATTTCTAAATTTATAGTAATCCTCCATTTGATAGGCCATACTTTATGCAATTGTTAGAACTCATCAGAAATAGTAAATTAGAACAAAGAATCTAAAAAGATTAATAAAATTTGTAAAATACGTCAATACCATTTAACTTTTTTTATAAAAGAAATCTTAGTGTACTATCTAGATAATGCATCTAAGAATACCTTGTAATACTTAATGGAAGATTTTTTTTGTGCATTTGTTTTTATTTTGTTGAGATGGGATTTCATGGCATAGTCCTGTCTGTCTAGGAACTCCCCATGTAGACCATGCTGGCATTGAATTCAAAGATCTTCCTGCCTCCGCTTTCCAAGAGCTGGGTGTATGCTACCAAGCCCAGTTCACAGTGTTTTTTCTAGGGCATTTAGTATCAATAAGTACAGCAATTCATAAAAAATTTAATACCTTAAATAATGTTTGCTATGAATTTATCTTTTTGTCACTATGTTAGTGTAACTATAATTTATATTTCCAGTAATATATAAAGAGTTCTGTGGCTACAGGTATGGCTCAGCTGTGAAGACCCATTATTGCTCTTCCAAAGGACCCGAGTTCCATTTTCAACACCTTTATCAGGCAGCTCAGAACCAGCTGGAACCCTACTTCCAGAAATCTGTCACCTTCTCTGTATTCCATGGTCACTCTAACATGCACACATATGTGTATGTGCTCACAGACACACACACAGTAAATAAAAAATAAAATTTTGTTTAAAAACAAGCTAATAGATATATAGACAGATAAATAGTACTCGGGCTGGTGAGATTGCTCAACAAGTAAAGGTGACTGCAGCCAAGCCTGACATTTTGAGTATGATCCCCAGGATCCATCCATATGGTAAGAGGTTAGTGACTCCAGCAAGCTGTTGTCTGCCCTCCATACATACATCATGACGTGCTGCCCACCTCTCCTCAGGATGTTAAACTGGACAAGGTGACAGATATCTGCAATCCCAGCACCCACAAGGCTGAAGAGATACCAGTTTAAGGCCAGCCTGAACTAACTAGCAAGATCCAGCCAGCCAGCTCATCTCGAAGAGAAGTAAATAAGCAAAATGCTGTCTCCTAATTAAGCTCATATAAAAACATTTAAAACTGAAGGTCTAAGGTCTTCATAATCTCTCAATGGCTAGAAAAGTTGTCATTTACTCTCAATTACATAATTTGTTAGTATAAAATAATAATAGTTCTCATGATGCTTTTATTTATATTCTCCATAAATGAAAAACCACAAGAGTCCTAGAAAATAAGTGAATGAAAGACTAACAAACTTTGTGAATATAAAGCATAAAAAACTTTTCCCCTCTATTTTTCTAAAATTCTTAAAAGTACCATGTTAACTTTTCATATCATGAAAAATGGGTTAAAAAAATCTATGATGCTAATCATAAATAGGCAAAACCCTATAAATAAGAACAAGGCATTAAACAATATTCACACAGTGAACTGATCAATATTTCCTATTATACAATAGTTTTAAACAATGTTCTTTAAATTATCTAACAAAAACATACCTCCAAATTTTTCCAGCATATTCTGTACTTCACCTCTGTGAAAAATCACATTAAAAAAAATTAACACCAGGAATGTAATTTAAGCAACAGAACATTTACCCAATGTGCAGAAGACCCTAGGTTTGATTCCTAGCACCATCAAAAATAAAACAAAAATTTTAGAGATTCTTAATACCACATACCAAGTAGTTTATGCTACTACTTGTTAGATAAACTGAAGTAAATTTTTCTTAATTTATTGAACAAAGGCAACATCTTTGGGGCTTGGGAAATAGCTCAGTTAAATGTTTACTCTGCAAGCATGAATACCTAACACACCTCAACACCCACCAAAGTGCTTAGTATGCATGCATACACACAGACACATACATGCACACCCTATTTTTTTAAAGTCTTACCCCATATCTTCAACTATTCCTCCAGGTCTTTTCTTCCCATGTTTCTCAATTACTAGAATCTTTTCTGTATTGACAAAATAAATTTTGAAATTAAGTATGCTATTTGCAAATTTTAACGAAGACTATTTTCAGTTCTTTTAGGATTTTGTAACAAATTTTAAAAACAAACAAATGTAATGTGTCCTTTGAATAATGTCCTCATGACCCATTTTATAGAAGCAAATTTTTAAGTCTGGTCAGAGTCATGCACTATACTTATCAAGTTACTAGCACTGCAAAGATAAGGGATACTCTTTGAAGTGCCACAACTCCGATACTGAGATGTGAACATCTGATGAGAAACAAAAAGTATGTGAACATGCTTACTTTATTCAGTCATAAGTATAGTGGGTTCCAAACAGATGAATTCTAGGACATTGTTAATACCCAACATTAGGGATATTTACCATCAGCAACATCCTCCTCTGAACCAGTCAAATCTTTATCCTCTTTCTCAAAGTCAAAGACTTTTTTAGGTTGATCCACCAATGATGGCTTCCCAGATTTCCTAGAAAGTTTTCTTCCACCAGGCACCATCTTTAGAGTGTCCTTATTTAAAAAAAAAAAAAGCAAATCTCTCAAACTGAATTCAAAGAATCATTTAATTAAACGTTTTTATTATTTGAGGGGAGAAACACGTGTGGAAGGCGTGTGGAAGGCAGAGTTAAGGGAAGGAGTCCATTCTTTTCCACCAGTTGGGTCCTCGGGACCGTATCTGGACCATTCCATCAGTCTGATTTCCCTGCCCCTAACTCCCCATGCCCCACCTCCTGATTCCCTAGACCCCAAACCCTAATTCTGAGATCCCACCTCCTTATCCCCCAGCTGAAACCCGCGGCCTCGCGGCC
>LOEQ01003232.1:92382-118684 GCA_001685075.1 Bramus lutescens | reverse complement strand
AGGAAATCTCACATGAACTTGAAATGAATGCACAATTAATAGACACTGGAAGGGACAACCATGCCGGACCTTCGGAACTGTCCGTGAGCTGAACAAAATGCACCGGCTACTCACCTATACTTGTTCTTGTCTTTATACGCTTTATGGATTTTGTCGGTTACTGGTCTACAGTTAGTGACAAGACTTTTAGTGACTGATGGCTACGAGAGAACACAAGAGGGTCAGACGGTCCAGCAAGGGCACGGCAAGAAAGAGCAAGCGAGGCACAGGCCTTGGGCGCTGAACCCAAGGGTCACCAAGAGTTCACGGGGCTCGGGACATACTGAAGGGGAAACGTCTCAGGGGCCGGGCACCCTGTTGCCTTAGGGTCCTTGCCACACCCTAGCTGAGCTCGGGATGCCAGATGCAAGATTCGTACATAAAGATGTCTGAAAGGCCAGTGATGGGGCTGGCAATCTAGAGTGCCTACTTTCCCTCTGGAGAAAGGGTGTGTCCATGTCCTTCATAACTAATAGCAATTTGGTTACCTTGACAAATGCGTGAATGAAAAACGAATGACCCGTCCTTGGCCCACTTTAGTATTTAGCTGTTATTTTTGCTCTCTTAGGCAGCATGACTCTATGGAGTCCTGGCTGACTGCAAACTTGTCTCCCTCTAGTGCCACCAGGCCTGGCTTACAATAGAACTAAAAACAAACAAAAACTAAATGCAAAAAACAAGAGGTAACCAACCTACAAATGCCTTGACTGTATTAGCTCTGACAGACCTGGCATAACTAAATCTGGGGAAGCATTTAGAAAAGAGTTATTATTGTTTAAAAACTCTCCTGAGAATGTTCTTTAGCCCGCATAACTTAACTTCTATGGTCTTAGAAATTATTTTATTCTCTCCAGAGACAGAAAATGACTACACAATACCCTTCCACTGAACCAGCCAGCTGTGTTACAGGAGTGACAGATGGTTGTAAACCACCATGTAGGTGCTGGGAACCGAACCCAGGTCCTCCACGAGCACAAAAGGTGCTCTTAACCACTGAGCCACCTCTCCCCTCCAGAAAAATTTAACAGAATTTTATTCTAATTACGAAAGCAAGAGCTATACAAAATATGGAAAATGCAAGATTACAACACAAAAACCTATCTTTGATTTAAAATATATTTTGAGGTGTGTAGGCTCTGTTATCCGAGAAGGGGGTGGATTACATTAGAGAAGTTTTGATTATTCAAAGTCAGAGTGTATGCTTCCCATTTCCCTCCTCATCCAATTGATTTTCTAAGCATCTTCCCACATATCACATGTACAACTTACAAAACCCAGTTAAATAGTGTATTGTGTCTGAGCTTTCATCAATTCTGAGGCACACGTATTTCACATCTCTGAAATGGGGATGTCTCTTATGGTTAACAATCTCCTCATCACTTTAGACAAGTGATATTGCCGTAGGTGTATGGAGCTCATCTGCCATCCCCCACAGAGCCAGGAAGGGCCAGCAGCGCCCAGCTGCCGTCTTTCTTTGGGGCGTTCTCTTTCCAAGAGAGTTCTGGGGTTACTTGCTGGTACCGCTACCTTTGGTCACTAGAGGGTCTGTTTATGGAATCCAGGTAACCAATCTGAATGTGAACTTAACATATTCACAGAGTGGGGAGGGGTTCTAGAGCAGGATGTAAGTGACCGGGTATTGTTTGTGCCGCTACGCAGCCTCTGGTTCTGGTGTGCCACACAGCAATGGTGGTGATACACCCGATAAGGATTAACTCGAAACTTACCAGGTTGGGATCATAGTATGCTTCCTGGGTTGGTGGAATATTGCTCAGTTGAGTGATATTAGCAGGAAGCATTTTCGAGCAATTTATTAACATGTGTTCCAAACCTGTCAGATCCTAACCAAAGCAAAACATAAATCTGTTATATACATGACAGATTAAAAACTGTGGTTTAAAAATAAAAAGCATGTACACACAAGTAACGTTCTATAGACTGGGCAGGTTGTATTTATATATTTAGAAATACATATATGCATGCACATGTACATACACGTATCTAACAACAATGGGGGTAAAAAGGCCATGAAATTGAAAAAGCTCAAAAAGGGAGGTACATGAGAGGGCCTGGAGGGTGTAAAGGGAAGGAAAAATTATATATATATAATCTCAAGAAATAAAAGGAAAACTCACGTTAAAAATGTATGTGATGGTCTCTAAGTGGCTAAAGGGCTCAAAAGCAGTGGGACTCTTAAGTATAAATATTTCAAAAGAGCAAAATAAGACAGCACAATGACAAATAATTCATCCTCATCTGAACTAGAACACAGGGCTGTGAGATACCGTATTCACAAGGTGCTGCAGGCTCATGCGGAAGAAGGCAGTGCAACTCAATCATTTGAACATCTCTGTACATGAGTTTAGCATTTCTGAGGATCACAGGAGGACCTGGCTGAGAGTCCCAGTCAGTCCCACACCATACCCTGAATGAACTTGCCACAAGGCTCACATGCAGGTATGTACCACCTGCCTCTCCCCTCAGATGATAGACGATTACCCCAATGCAAGGCCACTAAAAATAATCCATAAAACACCAATTTCAAATTTAGTTCTGGCATTAATAAATGAATGAGGAGTTACTAGCCCGGACACTAGATATTCAGAATTCCCTTTACTTGAAATGCAGTAGAAAAAGAGGCCCTGCCAGAATTGTGTTTTTCACTCGACATATCACAAGCTTAGGGCCGAAACAACACGTTACCTGCAGGCTTAAAGGCAGATCATGGATCCGAGTAGCCAGTGTTCGGATCTCCCGATCTGACAAGACACCAGACTGGTCTGTATCTACTTCATCAAAGACTTGGGAAAGATTCAGGGGCTGCACCGCACTCATGAGGTAATAGAAATACGAGAAGGCGAACTGCATGTCCTCCGAGTGGCGCACCTTGTGAAATGACGTCTTGTCAAATTCCTCAGGGAACCTGTCCAGACAGAACACAAGGAGAGTCTGGGTACTCAGGGAACCTGTCCAGACAGAACACACGGAGAGTCTGGGTACTCAGGGAACCTGTCCGGACAGAACACACGGAGAGTCTGGGTACTCAGGGAACCTGTCCGGACAGAACACACGGAGAGTCTGGGTACTCAGGGAACCTGTCCGGACAGAACACACGGAGAGTCTGGGTACTCAGGGAACCTGTCCAGACAGAACACACAGAGGGTCTGGATACTCAGGGTAAGTACGGTATCGAATGCCTGTGGAAACACAAGTCTACCTTCACGTCGTATTTATACAGCATCTTTGAAGGCCGTAGCTCACTGGGGCAAATACACAAATGTCGAGCACACAGGCATGCACACGAGCACATTAAGACTTACATATCTTGTAGCTCTTGCATGACGATCCTGTCGATCATGTGGGGCATGTGTGCGGGGACTTTCCTGGACGTGAATCCGAACTTGCTATTGAGAATTTTATTGACGTAGCGGAGCGAGTCTGCAAACGTGTCTTTCAGCTGCCGCCCTGCACGTTTGCTGTTGGTCAAGTACGCCAACTGTGTCTTCAATGACTCTTCCTTCTGTAAGGAGGATTCCATGTAACTCAACACTGTGTTTAGCCCAGAGTAGACTCTACCGACAAGAGATAAATACGCCACCATGCACTGAGTTATTGTAGAATGTGGCACCTGGTCACAAACAGTCCTCAGGGTGAATGACTCCATGCTGTAAGGGTCCCTTTGAGGACCTTAAGGAAAACACTGGCTTCAGAATAATGGCGATATATCAGGCCTATTGGGTGCATCTTAAAAACGAGCCAAAGAACACGTGATTTCAAAGCCAATTCAGTACAGCACTTAGAAAAACTGCTCACACACAAATTTTATAGTGCTTTAAATGTCACGCTATCTTTGCTGGTGACAAAGAAGCATGTATTTGAGTTTTGAATATGACTAAAAGAAACTGAGCTGCACTATATGATAGAGACAAAACCAGTTAGGCAGAACTGCACAGGCAAAGAAAACCGGCCAAGAATGTGAGCATACGATTTTGCCTCACAAACTGAAGCAGACATGGAGGAATGACAGTGATTAGCACTGCGCAGCGCATGGAGCAGCAAGCACTCCTGTGTACCATGGTGGTATGACATGCTACCACCTCTTAGGACGTAAAGTTTACAAGACGAAACCCAGCAATTTTACTGAGGGAAATAAAAATGTAAGCATAAAAGAACTCGCTGAAATGCTGGAGCTGTCAAATACTGGGAAGGTTTAGCTGCTAGGAGACTAAAGGTGCTGCCCAGGGCTGCTTGCTTTCTCCCAGGTACCGAGTCAGGGGCAGCCACGGGGAATGTGTAAGGTCTGCAGTCACTGTTGTAGGACAGAAACCGCATGGTGGCATGCTTATGCACCTAGAGGGAAGCCTGGAAGGGCAGCCACTTGTCAAATCTCGAGGAAGGAGGTTCAAGAAGACCTTCCCTTGTATGGCAGATATTTGTACCATTTGAAAATCACACAAGTCTCCAGTCAGAGAGAAACACAGGCTCCCACTCAATCAGTAAACACCCAGTGCACAAGGCAAAAAGATGCCTCCCGAAGCACTGAGTGGAACAAGACACAGGCCCCACTTCATGTTCTTCTTCACTGTCCAGCCTTGATCATACAACTTTTCTTGGCCTGTCAGCTCTATCTAGGCTCAGCTCATAGGGTGTGGTGGCCATCTCCTTGGGACTCCTCGCCTGTGACTCAACAGAGATATCCCATGGCCAGAACCGTCAGCTTTATCTAAATCTGTCTTCCTGAGCAGTAACTGTGTCTGTCCTCCCCAGAGTTCATTACTGTGGCAGCATCTTCAGGAACAACGGCACCATGGCATAGCGGAGGCACGGGTGACGCAAGGGATGAGAGCCCCACTTCTGAGGTTTGGCCTCTGCAGCTGATTGTGCTGATGGTGAAAATGTCAATGACCTCACCAGTAAGGCTGGACTAGTACCAGAGCTACAGGCTAAGGGGGCAGGACGTCACCGCTGATCCTCCACACCCCCAGTCTCCACTCCAGCTAAAACCCTTACCTAGATTGCAAAAGGATGAGGCATTTTCAAGATTGGGGTTACTGGGACAACTAAACCATCAAGAAAAGCACTTACTTCAGCCGTGGTCGCAGGAAAATGCACGACACGCATGATAGTTACTATAACATTACCACTTAGGAAGCTATTTATGTTCATAGGCATGACGGGGATAAGGCTGGATCAAACTTACATCAAGAAGGTCTTGGAAATACTTTCTTTTCTCCCAAGGCAAAAAGCCTGGGTAAGTCTCCATGTAGTGCCGCAGACGCCTTCCAGGAACCATTTCTTCCATAGCTACATGGCTGTCAGCATCGCCCTCCGCTCTGCCTCCTGCCTCCTCTTTCCAGGTGAGGTCTTCTCTGGGTACACTCATGCTTGGTGCATGTGGGGCCTGAGTTTCCAACTTAAATCTTGCATTGCTCTCCAAGACCAGGGGTGGATTCAAACCACGGTCACGGCCATTCACGTCCACTGTCCCCACCGGGGATGTCCGTCTCTCTGCTCTCTGACCGGCAACAAAGCCACCTGGGCTTCTGTGAGAGGGCTTTTCCTGTGGGGCCTCCAGAGGGTCATTTGTTTCGGCAGTCCTTCTAGATGGAGGTGTTCCTTTAGCATCTAGTGAGCCCTTGAGGAAAGACCTCAGCAGGGCTGACTTGGAGAAGTTGTATCCTTTCTGGGTGATGTCTCCAAGTTCTAACTGCAGGTCCAAGTTGCTCAGTCTCACCTGGACCTCCTTTGGAAGAAGTGAAATATTTACCAGGGGGATTTTCACCTCCTGCTGGAATCTCCCTGTGGTGTTTACATCATGTCTCCTGACCTTGGGGAAGCGTTTCCCTTTGGGGACATCTTCAAAAGGGATTTCGGCCTGGGGAAGAGGTGTCACTGGGCTAACTGAATTTTCATAGGCCTTCTGGGTTGTGGCGTTCAGTTTCGGCCCCGCCCTTGTGTCCACCTCCACTGTTATCTGGATTTTGAACTCTTCATCGTTGGAGTTCTGGAGTGTGAGGTTAAAGTGGATCACGGTTGCATTCATCCCACTGTGCAGTATGAGATGAATGGTTCTCCACTTGTTTGCGATGGACGCATGCCGGATTATCGGACTGTCGCTGTAGGTGCCTTCCACTCCTCTCCTGGCGATTCTGGCAAAGCTGAAGTAAGGCAGATGTTCACCTTTGGGGAGGACATAGTGCGTCTGGTTTGGGAGAAGAGTTACTTTATACAGTTCGTGAAAATGATCTAGAGGAAAAAACACACAAACATGGTTTCTTTTAAATTAGACACTTTGTTTTGTTTTTCGAGACAGGGTTTCTCTGTAGCTTTGGAGCCTGTCCTGGAACTAGCTCTTGTAGACCAGAGATCTGCCTGCCTCTGCCTCCCGAGTGCTGGGATTAAAAGCGTGCGCCACCACCACCCAACTTAATTAGACATTCTTATGCCATTTCTTAATTCTCTGGGCTCAAGTTTTTATTTTCTAAGGGTGACTTGAAATTTATTTTAGAATGCTCACAAATTCTAACACAAGGTCTGGGGATGTGACCGTCCTACCATTTGAGCTGACCATAGCAGTTTACACGAGACATTGACCCTGGTTCACTATAGAGATGGGACATAATTTTTAATCAATAAATTTCAATGACTAATTTCCAACTTTTTGCCCATTTGAATATTACTTTCAATAATGACAACCACTGAGTGCTCCGCTATTTGTGGAGTTAGCTCCTTGTTCCTAATGTTTCCACAGCAATAAACATACCTTGTCCACAGTCACCAGCATCAAACCCACAGGACAAGACGTTGCAGGCTTGGTCACAGAACTTATCGGCGAGCCAAGAGTTTGCACACCCTTGGTTGCAGTAAGAGATACTGTTGATTCCTCCACCAAACTGCCAGGGCTGTCCGACGCCAATATTCCCGGTACCCACACCTCCCGCAACATAGCGACTCCCTCCGCTGTTACCTGTAGAGGGAGGAGGAAGGAAGAGTCCTTACTGTGAAAGATATCTCATCATTTCTTACTAATGTTGCAAGATTGATGCATGGGATGCAGCTACAGAGGCTCATCCCACTCTTTAACAGGAGACTCCCTGTGTCTTAAGGGAAGGGAGTTTACCCAGATGAATACAGACGGTGGTGATTAAGACAGGTAGAACAGAGTTGGAGAAAGGAAAGAGATTATCCCAAGGACCATGGCTCAGAATTCCCCAAACCAGGTCCAGACACAGGCGATAACATCGCCAGGGTTAACGTTTCGCGAGGTCTACTTTATATACCCGTGTTCTCTCTCTGCCGCTGCCTACGTTCTACAACAGGGTACCTGACAGAGAAGACAAAACTAGCTTCGACACTTTGCTTCCTCTAATACTCAACATGTTTCCAAGCCCGTTTCCGCGTCCAGAGCACCAGGATGATGACATCTGTGCATGCTCCTTCTCAGAGCAACCACCCCCCAAATCAGGAGGGAAATAAAGGTTCTAGAACTTAGCACTTTATGAACTGAAAGATAATAAGTAAATATATTTTCAAAAGTGCCATCATCAAGTCCAAAGGTGAATGGGGCGGGGGCGCTGCTAAGATAAGAATGGTTTGTTCTGCAACTGTGATCATTTTACAGTTTACTGCAGTTTCCCACCAAAAGTAACTGCCATTGAGTCCTGCAGACCCAATTGAAATGATCCTCAGGTTTACGTATGTAATCAAGAGTATTCTAGCTACTTCAAGTAATAACAGAAGATGCTTTCAAGTGCAGAGCCTACATCAGGGAAATGTATTCAGTAATGGACACCGCGAATCAACGAGGCCACATGGCAACACCCAAGAGGGATCTCTGGATTCTGGAATGTTTCAGCGTGTGATGTAAGCAGTCAATGGTACACATTCTCAGGAATGAGGATGAGAAAATGAACAAGTCACACTGGGCACGTCCTTACCGGAGCAGTCGCCGCCATCCCAGTCACAGGCTGAATTATTACAGGCCTTGTCACAGTAGCCATCTTTAATCCAGGAGCCCGGGCAGCCCTCGGCACAGTTGGGCACAGGCCACGTCAAATAAACCTGTGACAAGATCAGAGAAGAATACAACAGTTTCTGATGCTTTTTACTCTTGGAGTAAAACACCTTTAGAAAAAAAGCTGGACTTCCAAAGTTTTCCAAAGAGTGGCTGACAGAGGGAATTGCCTTTGGCTGGCCAATGCCCACGGCAGAGTTTAACCTGCTGAGCACAGTTTCTTCTTCCCCACTTGCTTCAGAGAATAAGGGTTTGGCTCGTGGAATAGTTTTAATAACTCGCTCTTATAATAGTCTTCTAAATAAAATAGCAATGTCAATCAGACTTAGATGTGACTACAACACCATGTCAAAGTAGGAAGGGACTCTGTGGGAGGTCACTCTAGCCAGGACACTCACTAGTAACACAGTGATTTTCTGCCTCAAGGCTGAGGAAGGAGAAGGCCGGTGTTGGCAGCCATTATCTCCACCCTAAGGCTGTGTTTAGGCAAATTAATTCCTGCAACATTCTGAGTTACTTTATAAATAAAATTCACTAGAGATAAACATGCCCCTCCCTTCTTAAAGCCCCCCCTTTTTCACAGCACATTTACTCCCAATTGATTTTTAAATCTAAACTGAAACTAGAAGCTGCCAATGGCTACAGTTTGGCTCTATGGCAGAGTACTCTTCTAGCATGTCTGAGTTCCTGGGGCTGAGCCCCAGCACAGAAAACAAATCCAGTTCAATGGGACAGGCTCCCCAGCCCAGCTGTTCGAAGCCTTCCGTGTCCCATCCCTCCCTGCAACAGAGGGGCCACCTTACATGGAACTTCACCCCCTCCCCACCCGAAGCACTTTAAGCTCATTTTGCTGTCATGCCAGCCCCAAATTTGTTGCAAAGTGGGTTTGCTGCAGTAGAAAGTCTAAGGGTCAAGGAGGAAAAGGGGGTCTCTGTTTATCTGAGACAGCAGGAGAGCAGCGCTCACTCTGCTGCAGTTTGCTTTCTGCTCAACCCTGACTTTCCTGAGCCTGGGAGTCACAGACACAAAGTCGTTCACATTTGCATAATGAAAAGTATACACAGACACCCGTGNTGGAGAAAGGAAAGAGATTATCCCAAGGACCATGGCTCAGAATTCCCCAAACCAGGTCCAGACACAGGCGATAACATCGCCAGGGTTAACGTTTCGCGAGGTCTACTTTATATACCCGTGTTCTCTCTCTGCCGCTGCCTACGTTCTACAACAGGGTACCTGACAGAGAAGACAAAACTAGCTTCGACACTTTGCTTCCTCTAATACTCAACATGTTTCCAAGCCCGTTTCCGCGTCCAGAGCACCAGGATGATGACATCTGTGCATGCTCCTTCTCAGAGCAACCACCCCCCAAATCAGGAGGGAAATAAAGGTTCTAGAACTTAGCACTTTATGAACTGAAAGATAATAAGTAAATATATTTTCAAAAGTGCCATCATCAAGTCCAAAGGTGAATGGGGCGGGGGCGCTGCTAAGATAAGAATGGTTTGTTCTGCAACTGTGATCATTTTACAGTTTACTGCAGTTTCCCACCAAAAGTAACTGCCATTGAGTCCTGCAGACCCAATTGAAATGATCCTCAGGTTTACGTATGTAATCAAGAGTATTCTAGCTACTTCAAGTAATAACAGAAGATGCTTTCAAGTGCAGAGCCTACATCAGGGAAATGTATTCAGTAATGGACACCGCGAATCAACGAGGCCACATGGCAACACCCAAGAGGGATCTCTGGATTCTGGAATGTTTCAGCGTGTGATGTAAGCAGTCAATGGTACACATTCTCAGGAATGAGGATGAGAAAATGAACAAGTCACACTGGGCACGTCCTTACCGGAGCAGTCGCCGCCATCCCAGTCACAGGCTGAATTATTACAGGCCTTGTCACAGTAGCCATCTTTAATCCAGGAGCCCGGGCAGCCCTCGGCACAGTTGGGCACAGGCCACGTCAAATAAACCTGTGACAAGATCAGAGAAGAATACAACAGTTTCTGATGCTTTTTACTCTTGGAGTAAAACACCTTTAGAAAAAAAGCTGGACTTCCAAAGTTTTCCAAAGAGTGGCTGACAGAGGGAATTGCCTTTGGCTGGCCAATGCCCACGGCAGAGTTTAACCTGCTGAGCACAGTTTCTTCTTCCCCACTTGCTTCAGAGAATAAGGGTTTGGCTCGTGGAATAGTTTTAATAACTCGCTCTTATAATAGTCTTCTAAATAAAATAGCAATGTCAATCAGACTTAGATGTGACTACAACACCATGTCAAAGTAGGAAGGGACTCTGTGGGAGGTCACTCTAGCCAGGACACTCACTAGTAACACAGTGATTTTCTGCCTCAAGGCTGAGGAAGGAGAAGGCCGGTGTTGGCAGCCATTATCTCCACCCTAAGGCTGTGTTTAGGCAAATTAATTCCTGCAACATTCTGAGTTACTTTATAAATAAAATTCACTAGAGATAAACATGCCCCTCCCTTCTTAAAGCCCCCCCTTTTTCACAGCACATTTACTCCCAATTGATTTTTAAATCTAAACTGAAACTAGAAGCTGCCAATGGCTACAGTTTGGCTCTATGGCAGAGTACTCTTCTAGCATGTCTGAGTTCCTGGGGCTGAGCCCCAGCACAGAAAACAAATCCAGTTCAATGGGACAGGCTCCCCAGCCCAGCTGTTCGAAGCCTTCCGTGTCCCATCCCTCCCTGCAACAGAGGGGCCACCTTACATGGAACTTCACCCCCTCCCCACCCGAAGCACTTTAAGCTCATTTTGCTGTCATGCCAGCCCCAAATTTGTTGCAAAGTGGGTTTGCTGCAGTAGAAAGTCTAAGGGTCAAGGAGGAAAAGGGGGTCTCTGTTTATCTGAGACAGCAGGAGAGCAGCGCTCACTCTGCTGCAGTTTGCTTTCTGCTCAACCCTGACTTTCCTGAGCCTGGGAGTCACAGACACAAAGTCGTTCACATTTGCATAATGAAAAGTATACACAGACACCCGTGAAAACGTATTTCATATTTGCATATAGAAATGTATACACAGAAGCGGGGCAGTGGTGGTGTGGCGCACACCTTTAATCCCAGCACTTGGGAGGCAGAGGCAGGAGGATCTCTGTGAGTTCAAGGCCAGCCTGGTCTTATAAGAGCTAGTTCCAGGACAGGCACCAAAAACTAGAGAAACCCTGTCTCGAAAAACCAAAAAAGAAAAAAAGAAAGAAATGTATATATACACAGATACCTGAGTTGATTTCCTCAACTGCTAGTGACTGTCCAGCTAAGTGCCCGCAAATCTTAGCGCTTACCTTTTGGCCTTTGGAGTGACTGTAGAAGTCGTCGGGCCAAACGTCCTTCCCAAACATCACGTCGTCGTTTAGGTAAATGAACTTCTGGGACAGCCCTTTGATGCGGTGGATGTGACTTTCAATGGCAGGTGAACTGAAAGTGGGCAGGTGGCTCAGATTTTGGAAAATGTCCTTGAACAGAAAGCACAGAAGGTAAAAGGTAGCCGTGTTGAGTGGGCTAGGCACTTAGAAAGGGGAAAGGGAGAAGGCTGTGATAACTCAATGAAGGGGGCCGTGGAGGTAGAGAAGGCGAGATCACTGTACCACACTGAAGGCACAGACAGAAAACCACAGCCTGGTGATGTTTGCAGAGTCACGCACCTGGTGGGTGACTATTGTCACCCGAGGGTTGTCGAGGTTCAGCCAGGATGGAATCTGCCCGTTGGTGACTATGAAGACATTCCGAACCCATGGTGCATGCCTCTCGATAGACCGCAAAGAGTACCTCAGCTCTTCGTTATCTTCGAAGCGGCTGGCGGACACATCTTCATCCTGCTTGGACTGGGCGGTCGGGGAGATGTGTGGCACATGAAGACATGAAGTATCTACGCTAAATCCCAGCTCTTCCTCTTCGCCTTTACCCTCTGCCTGCTCTGCTCTAAGGGGGAATATCTTTATCTCAACTTGACTCAAGCCAGCGTTATCTAAGAGGAGGGAACGTCAGCTAGGAGATCAGATTGTAGGCAAGTCTGTTGGGCATTTTCTTATCAGTGATGCATGGGGAAGGCCCAGCCCACTGTGGGTGGTTCCATCCCTGGGCTGGTGGTCCTAAATTCTATAAAGAAACAGGCTGAGCAAACCATGGGGAACAAGCCAGTAAGCAGCACTCCTCTGTGGTCTGTGCCCCTGCCTCCAGGTTTCTATCCTGCCTGAGTTCCTTGTCCTGACGTCCTTTGATGAACAACAGTGATGTGGAAGTGTAAGTCAAACAAGCCCGTCCTCCCCAACTTGCTTTGGTCACAGCAAAAGAAACCCAAACTAGAACAGGGCTTTGGCTACCCTTTAAATTCATGTGAGCAGTGAGCAGGGGTATGTGTGTGTGTGTGTGTGTGTGAGAGAGAGAGAGAGAGAGAGAGAGAGAGNNNGAGAGAGAGAGAGAGAGAGAGAGAAAGAGAGAGACCTTCTCTTTATTATACTTTACATAAAGGATCGTAGATCCAATTGGTCTTCAGGCCTGGTGCGCACTACATAGACCAGGCTAGCCTCAAATTCTGTTCTGGAGTGCTGGGATTAAAGGCATGAGCCATCAAGCCTGAACAAAGCTTTATTTGACTTTTATTGACATTTATGAGTGAGGGACTGAGTATATGTATTTGTGGGTACCCTTGGAGGCCAGAGAAGGGGTGAGATCCCTTGAAGGTAGAGTTATGGGAAGTTATAAACTGTCCGTTGTGGGAGTGAAAACCAAATTTTGATCCTCCAGAAGAAGAGCAAGTGCTCTTAACAGCCATCTCTCCAGCCTTGTTCTTTTTAATAAGTATCAAACCAATAGTAGAGAAGGGAAGTTTGGAAAAGTCTGATGAGATCCTCAGTAAGTCCTCCTCCTTCTACTAAACCAACATCTAGATCTTTAACACTCAGCCCACTGCTCTCCCAGTCGAGCTATTTTGACAATGGCACACATTCTGAATTTGTGACCTGAGCTGCAGGGGTCCACNCCCTTCCCCGGCTGCAGGGGTCTACAGCCATTCCTGGGCTGTAGAGGTTTAGAAGTCTACAGCCCTCACCTGGCTGATGGCACTCAGGTCCCACAACAGATACGCAGGGCTGATGGTCAGCTCCTTCCCGTTGATAGTCATGTTCTTCTTAGTTTGCTTGTTTAGCTCCTGGAACCCTTTGGGGTTGTTCAGTTTCAGAAGAGCGACGCTGGCCTCCGAGTACAACTGCAGCTGGTAGACAACAAGAGATACACGTCGGCACCCTGGACCCAGGGAATAAACACAGATTTACCTCTCATTTTTTCTTTTGGAGACGGAGTTTCAGGGTCTGGAATGACCTTAAACTCATGGTAGTCCTTCTGCCTCAGCTTTCCAAGTGCTGAGATTACAGATGCGAGCCATCATGACCAGTTGTTTAACTTCCAGTCTTGAAATGTAAAGACAGTATCACAGGCCAAAAGTGTTTTCCAGATGACCGCGACAGAATGTCCGTTAACAGGAGTGGGAGAACAGCGTGACCAGGGCACCTTGGGCATCATCTGACAGCCCACGGGAGACTCTAAGATCTCCTGAGACGTCAGGCTCTTTTTACGAAATCCCCCCAACTCTCAGAGCTGGCTTAAATGATTTTTTATGATCTTCATTTAAAAAAACTATATAGTGGACATGGTGGCACATGCCTTTAATCCTAGCAATCTGGAGGCAGAGGCAGCTGGATCTCTGTGAGTTCAAGGCCAGCCTGGTCTACAGAGTGAGTTCCAGGAAAGCCAGAGCTATGTAGAGAAACCCACTTTGTTCTAGAATATATCCGAAATGATCACACTGGGGGAACCCTGCAGGGTAGCACTGCTGGACTAGGTGGCTTTGTGCTGTATTGACATCTCAGCACCTTCCTGTCTCTCTCCTGGAGTCTCTTGGGCCTAGCTGTCCAGGTGCTTCCAGAGGAACATACCTTTTGAGGTAACCTTTGGGGTAACCGTAGACCTAAAAGAGTGTGAATGGCAGCAAATTTTACACAGCAGCTTCTCCACTCTCTCCATGCCCACCCTAGCCCCTGTATTAGACTTAGGCTGTATCAAGACTTCCTAGGAAAAGAGGTCTGTCAACCAGTAACTAAGGAGAAGGGTAGAAATCACCCCACTGGAGGCAGTGAGTCCTCCTGCCACACCGGCTTTTCTGACATGGCTCTTTTCCTTCTTAGTCCCTAAGACAGAAACAAGCACAATTGCTCACAGTGTTGCCCTGGGCTCTGTATTTGCTATCTGACCATCCTAACTCCTCTTCTGAACAGTCCCCTGAGTTTCTAGACCAGAAGAGAGCAGTGGAGTTTCCCCTTTTTCACTGATGCATGCCATTAACTCCTGACCACCCACAGTGGCCCACTGTCTTCAGATTATGTCCCTTTATTGTCCTGGCGGATGTCAAGAACTCAAGGACTCAGCTCTCACTGCTGCCAATCCCACCTCTGTGTGCGGCAGAATGGGAACAGTCACCTAGGCACATCCCCACCTGCCCCTGTAACTCTTTGCCCCTTTCTTCCCATTCCCTGGTTCCTACAGGGCCTCTAAGGGCCCCCTAGGATGGGAAATCCCATTGCTCTAGAATAAACAGTAATTTAATATTACAATTTAATTTTAAACTTAATGAGAAAATGTCTGCATCATAATCTCTTCTATCAACATTGTTTTTACCTTAGAAATTATTTTGAAGCCTCATGGACATTTTAAAAGTTTACAGATGTTTTTAAGATGCTTTAGGATAAATTTAAAATCCAGTCAATGACCTGAGGCTAATACACATCGCTGGCACGTCCAGCATATCCAGATGTGATCCTTAATTTCTTACTCACAATGAGCATCATTTGTCATTAGTGAGGGATTTACGCTAGCATCCCCCCCCCCGCTTTTCCCTAGGTGCTATTCACCAGGGAATACCAATCACACAGACTCTGAATAAGGAGAATGCTACAAATACACTTGTGTTAAAAAACCAACAAAGTCAAACTGTCTCAGCATGTTTACCCAAGACACTTTCTCTTCAGGTTGGTACTGAGGAATGCAGCCGGCTGAGCTGACTCAGTGAAGTCAGGAGGGAAGGGACATTCTCTCCCCAGCTTCTTTCCCCCTTGGAAGCAGCCCGGAGATCACCAGCCAGTGTCAGAACGAGAAAACCATCCATGCTGGCTGGGGAACAAAACAGGAACTGGGTTGTTGCCAGGTCCTGTGTGTCACTAGGTCCTACACAGCTCCTACAGAGTCCCAGGTCACAGAGCAGCCCAGCTAACCACCCCTGAAAGGCCGGGGCTTTCCATTCCGAGGTAAACAAAACACATTCCTTTTTTTTAAAAAAAACTGTTTACTGGTAAGTATAAAGGTCTGTTTTATTACTGGCAAGAGAATAAACTGGGCTAAGTATGTATAATGTCTAGGTAGAGTGCCCGACCCTCATGTGTGAGGTTCTGGCCTTCAGCCCAGCATTACCAATTTTTAAAAAAAAGATGTTTCAGAGATTAAGATTAACTTGAGAATTCTAATAAAAAATTCAAAGATTCACATCATTATTTTAAAATGACATCTAATTTTATTTCATGATTTGTAAGGCCTTTAATTCGGTAAGAAGTGCGACAAGAAAAATTACTCTTAAATAAAAATTATTCTTAAATTAAATAATTTAAAATTTTTTATCTTATATATGTATTTTGTGGGAGGGAGAGGCATGCATACCACCGTTCAGGTGTGGAAGTCAGAGGACAATTTGCAGGAGCCTGTCTTCTCCTTCCTACATGTGGGTGGACAGGACTGGATGCAGCCAGGAGATCTGGCAGCAAGCACTTTTACCCACTAAGCCATCTCACCGGTCCCTACTAGCAGTTGCCCAGGACTGGCTTCTAACTATATCATTGAAATCAGAAATAGGTTTTCTCATGGTAACCATACAATAGTTGAAAGAGATAAAAAAGGAAGGAACTTGACAGACATGAATCTAATCTACATGGGAAGTAGAAAAAGACAAGATCTCCTGAGAAAATTGGGAGCATGGGGACCATGGGAGAGGGAGGGGAGAGGAGGGGGAGAGGAAGGGAGGGGAGCAGAGAAAAATGTATAGCTCAATAAAATCAATTTAAAAAAAAAAGCGAGGAAGGAACCTTAAAGGACAGATTTTTCTGCCTCTGTAAGGGGCAAGGAGCATAAAGTATCCTCTGCTGTCCACTAGGTGGCAACCCAACCCTGCAACTCTTTTAGTGTATTAGAAGCTGCTTCTGCTGGAAAAGGATTTGAGATGTGCCTTGATCCTGGACACACACACATGGACACACACACACACGTGTAAATAACAAAAATTTTCCTTATAATTTATTATCAGTAAAATGTGCATCCATTTCCTATACTATATACCTAGAGTCATATAAAAATTTTTCAAGCGACAGGGGTTGTGGTGAGGGGCCTGGCACTGCTAAACATCCTAGGAGCGCCTGTATTGGGGCAAGACTTCCAGTACAGAGAGGCAAGCAAACCTGTTCTAGGAAGGAGAATGGCAAATCCTAAAGGACAGCAGGGGCTTTCCTCTAGGACAAACATCCCCAACAACATATTAAAGGACTCAAAAACTCAGAAGTTGTAAGCTGGCTTTAAATCTGGGTTGATTTGTGTGTTATTAAAAAGACTTCGGGATAAAAACACTTCTGCTACGGCTAACGGGAAACAAAACCAAAAGGTGTTGGTCGGGGCTGCTAGGTTTTAAAATGCCCTCATGGTTGTTCCAAAGCTAAAGCTAGTTCCACAATCGCTGCTTCACCTACTGATTAACTTTAGAAATAAAGTAAAGAGGAATGCCATGCATTGAAAGCTGAGTGAGATATTTTCATGGAAGCCACTAAAAGTGTGTTAATACCAGGCTGGCCTCAAACTCACGACCATCTGCTTGCCTCTGCATCCAGAGTGCTGGAATTAAAGGTGTGCTCCACTACGCCAGTGTCTATTTTGTTTCAGCTTCACACGGTTGCACACACCTTTAATCTTAGCACTCAAGAAGCAGAGGCAGGTAGACCTTAAGTTTGAGACTTAGCCTGGTCTTGATAGTGAGTTCTAGGCTAGCTAGGGCTACATGGTGAGATCCTGTCTCAAAAAAAAAAGTTCCAAATATTTACATATACATGTGATGATACTATTTGGGGGATGAACTCAAGTCTAAACACGAAATTCATGTTTTGTATATACCTTACGCACATAGCCTGAAGATGACACAGTTAAATAGTTCTACACATAAAGTTTCCTGTGAGGATGCATAGCTAATCTTACACTGGTGGTGGCAGGTTGGTGTCAGAAACTTTCAGATTTTGGAGCATTTTAGACTCTGGATTTTGAGACTAGAGACGCTTCATGGAAAACATAACTTCTGGTGACCTTAAGCAGGTCTGGAACAGAACTTTGAGGGGGCAGAATGCAGGTGACTCACTAAGCTGTCACACCTTGCCTGGCTACGCCATGAGATCACCTACCCTTCAGCAAACTAGGGCCGTCTGCAAACTCCCCGGAGTCTCCCAACCACACAGACATCCAGCTGGGACCCATCTCCCCGAAGTTCTACAACCGCTCAAAACAGTATCACCAGCAGGGACTTGGGTGTTCCAACACAAGAATCTTCGGGGAACCATTTCTATCCAGATGCTAACCAGGCAACTCCATGGCAGCTCTGTCAAACACTCCCACACTCCCCATACCCTCAGTGACTCCTCTGCTTCAGAACACAATCTAAACCGTCCTCGGAGGCGGGATGTCCATCCTCCTTGCCTGCACTCCCACTCAGCGATCACCATCGCTGTATCAGACCTACTGTGAGCATCTCGCTGTGAACTCTGGGACCATTTCCCATCTGCTCCTCACATGTTATAGAACAGAACAAAATCAGAACCTAAACTAAATGGAAAAGCCCGACCATGAATGAAAATGTCTAAAAACCCAGCAAGGTTTTGCGTGAACTGAAAATAAAGGCAATGGGTAATTTATCGAGAGAAATTCCGTATGTGTCACATCTAAAACTTACTGATAAATTCATAGGAAACTGATCAAGGTTTCTCAAAACAAAACCTGAGAAAGGCTTGTTTGTTGTAGAGGGGACCCACTTGTAGAATAATTCAAATCCACTGTCTTACAAACATGGCACTTTCCAGTCCCGCATCCTCTCTTTAGGCAAGCAAAAAGCTCGTTGTCCTTTCAGCAGGACACCAAAGGAAAGGTGTATGCATACACCAACTCAGCGTTGGGCACACTTGCACACTAAGCCATCATGCGAGCAGGTCTTCTCAGCACTGACAAGCTGCATATGGTGAGTGTCCTTCCAAGGTGTTCAACCCCCACCTCACCCCACACAGAGTGGTGCTCAGCCCCCCATGTGGAGGTATAGAAGAGAGCAATGCCCTGAGATGCTTGCAGCTTGTAGCATCTGCTGGACACAGTGTGGCCTTCCCTGTCTTACCCTGGACCACTGGCCTCACAAAGTGCTTCTGGAGGAGCACTGGAGCATGCCACGGTCCAGCAGCTCAGGTCCTGAAATTCAGGGTCTTGCGGTCTTCCCTCGCACGCAACGCTCCCCCAGCAGTCAGTGTGGATGATACCATCACTTCCACAGCACCACACACATCCACCTCCTCTTCAGTCTCCCTTCTCCCCCGCAGCTTTGCCAACACAGGATGCCGAGTCACTCATGGATGTTTCTGGAACTCCTCCCCAACTGGCATCCCCACGGCCAGAGGCCCTTAAACAGGAGTACCTTCCAGGACTGAACTAGTTTTCTTGCCTCGGGCTTCTTCCCAGGAAGCATCTACCACACCTGTCCCTACTCTGTGACTTAGAAAAAGACCAGACTGCCTTCTTCCTGCCTCCAGGATGAGGTTCAGCCATCTTGCCTCCCCTACCTCTGGCAATCGAGCTTTCGAAACTCCCCATACACACTATCTACTCCCAGACTTCCAAGCCTCCAGCCCTTTGTTCAGGCTGTCTCCTCTGCACGCCCCTCCCAGCCCAAGAACAGCCGCTCTGCCTAGGGCCCAGCAGGCTGCAAAGCTTATCTAACCCCCAATGCACCTAAGGCCCAGGCATTCTTGGGCAGTTTACTACTCTTTGGAAATGTGCATGCCCCAAGCAAGTGCTTTGATTCCCTTGGTTCTCCCTGACATACCCCTTGACACACAGGGGGTATCTGATAAAAATAATCCAGGGGACTGGAGCCTGTGATAGGAAACTCAGTTCTCAGAAGATGCTAATAGAACTAGAGAGCAGAGCCTATAGGAAGACAGCGTGGAGACATGAGGTCAGATCCCCAGAACCCGCGTTCAAGCTGGGTTCAAGCATGCCTATAATCCCAGCACTTGGTAGGGGGATGGGAGACAGGCAGATTCCCCAAAGCTCACTGGTCGGGCAGCCTGGCCAACTGGTGAGGCTGAAGACTCAAGGAGAGCTCTCACTCAAAAAGATCAGGTGGAGAGTAACCAAGGAAGATGCCTGACATCAACCTCTGGCCTCCACATGTACCCACACCCGCACGTGTGCATGCACATACTCTCACACCCACGCACACACCTGTGCATATACATACACACACACACACACACACACAAACACACACCCTCATGCACACGCTGTGAACACACTCATACACATACATCCACACCTGTACACATACAATCACACACCCGTACACACATTCTCGCCTCTCTCTCTGGAACAAGTATCACCCCCCTCAGTACACACAGATTTGAAGAACTAAACTCAAACGCTGCCGCATCTGATCGTCCTGGTTCTCAATTTCTCTGGCGACTCAAGTGAGCACTGCACTTTGTATCTGCCTCCATGCACCACATACCAGGCAGCCCGGGATCCGTCCATGGAGGCCAGCCACTGTTCGGAACTGTCATCTTCATGAGCACACATCTACCACCAGGAGGCACATTGAATGTCGTCAGCACCGAGGAGCGGCAGAGCAGGGTGTAAAATAGTCCCACCAAAGTATAAGAAGCAAAGTGGGCTCCTAATTTCTTTCCAGGTTTGGATTCAGGTGGATGACAGAAGTCGCTCTTCCCACGTGAGGGAGAAGAGCTGATCGTGAACAATGGGAAGGACGGATGTACCTGTATCTGTCATTCTGGAACTAGAAACTAAGAAGCCAAACAAACTTCGGCTGAAACAAAAGCTAATCTATGGTTTTAACTGCTCAAATCAGTACTGAAAGTCCTGCAGGGGAAGGGGATGTATCTATTTTAGAAATAACTGCAGATTAACCACAAATTCAGCCCAAATATAGTTCTGTTCCATACAAGTGCTGCATATTAGCCAATCGCACTGCTGGAATCCCTTCTGTATTTCAAAGTAAATGAAGAGAAGCTACAAGGGGCCGGCCGGGCACAGATGTGCTGCAGGGACATTAAGTTTATAAGCTCAAAGACAGCCCAGTCTGCACAGCAAGTTGCAGGCCAGCCAGAATTACGCAGCGAGACCTGCCGCAAACAGAAATGAAGAGGAAGAAATAGGAGAAACAGAAAGACAAAGCTGGCTATGGGGAAGATATGAAACAGAGACAAGGCCATGGGCATCCGTATCATTGTTCTTACAACACAAAGCATCTAAACTGTAAGACCCAGGGAAGAGGAAACAGGGAACTTGGGATGGCGTGACTAAAGCAAGAATGGAAAAAACTCCCTTCCTCCCTGCCCCATGACCCCCACCTTCTCCATCCCCCACAAACTGTTAAGTGGCAAAAGGAGAGGAAGTGGGAAGGCTCAACCTATGGCGGAATCTCACAAGCTCAAGAAGCAGATCCCTCTAGTTCCAGAGGCAAGGACTCTGCTCCCTGCCTAAGAGAGAGAGAAGCTGGTGTTTCCCACTGGGAATACGTGGCAATAGCATGCCGAAAGGAAGGTCAACTTGAAAACACATGGACTGTGTCCTGAATCTACGCATGTTCAGGAAAAGGCCAGTTGAGGCTGAAGGGTAAGAATTACGCACACGTCCTAAATTTATCAATGTCTGGATTTGCCGTTCATGAATCAGAGTTTCACGTCATCCCACATTATCAATGTCTGAAATATAACCGTATAACTCCTTTATGAATGAAAGCTTTCATAAATGTGCTCATTAGAGTCCTTACTACTTTTTATTACTTTCCCCAACACACATACACCACATACTGAAAAAAAAAAAAAAACGAGCTGGGCGGTAATGGTGCACGCCTTTAATCCCAGCACTCGGGAGGCAAGGGCAGGCAGATCTCTGTGAGTTTAAGGCCAGCCTGGTCTACAAAGCAAATTTCAGGACAGGCTCCAAAGCTACAGAGAAACCCTGTCTCGGAAAAGAAAAAAGAAGAAGAAAAAAAGATAAATTATTAGAATAGTCATTTCAGAGCTGGGTTTGGAGGCGCAAATCTGTCACATCAGCACTTGAGAGGCTGAGGCAGGAGGACCACTACAATTTCAAAACCAATCTGCCTGTGGAGTGAGACCTAGTCTCAAGCAAGAGAGTAAGGAACGAGGCTCTTCTGTGCAGATCTGCCTTTCTGACAGTGGACTGTGACAGGACAGACTTCATCTTTGCCTTGGCTACACTGTGAACCCACGCTCCATGGGTCACGAGGGAAAGGTTGAGCCGAGCATGGACTGAGACGAGCCACGCTGGTGACTTTTCCTCTTCTTACCAGTTTTATTTTAGAGGAAAGGTTTTCCGGCAGTTTTGTCTTTAGCTGACTTGTCTCCTTGAATGTTGGTGGGAATCCACTCAGGAAGGCCAAGTCTTGCATCAGCACCAAGCCTGGGACTTCTTTGTCTGTTGTCTGAAATAAAAGGAAAAGATTCAGCTCGCCTTTCATCTCAGAGCTGGTGAAAACACGGCGGAGAAGCTGGTGTGCTTCCATTGTGCTCGCTGAGCTTCAAGTTAAGAAGACACCTTAGCTGGACGCTCAGTGGCGCCAGGTTCTTAAGGAGCAAAGCCTGGTGGCTCGGGACTGCAATCCCAGCATTCACAGGAGCAGGCAGGAAGATTCAAAGTCCAAGGCCAGATGGGACTAGGTAGCAAGACCTAAGGAAAGCAGCTTTATTGCTCATACTTTTATTCTGGCCAGATGCAGAAGTACAATCAGAATTAAAATGACATACCAAGTAGGCTCTCCAAACTGTCTGCTTGCTGCTTCCCTTAAATAGTCCGGCATAGGCATCTTCAACTACAAGAAACAATGCAAGAAACAAACATACATTTAACGAATGCTTATCTAACTGTCCGGCAGAACACTGCAACAGAGCATTTGAGGGGCTGTTAAAGGAGCATAACGTGGTTTCAAAAAACATTGGCACATTCAACCAAGGAGGCATACTGTAAAGCGCTGTATAACTGAACATTAAATTCTGCCCTGTCAAGAGATTTATGCAGGCGGCAGAAACGTGAAGTGCTTTGTGGAAATACATAACCTGAAGCTGGACTGAGAGGAAGAAATGATGGGATGATAGAAAACTCACAGATGCAACAGCAAACCTGGACGAGGTTTTTGTTTGACTATGCTACACCTCCGGGAATGTCACGACCAGCAAATGAGAGTAGTCATAGACAGGGAAGGGGGGTGAACAATAGCAGAGGTGCTCACAGAAAAGCAAGCAGCTGCCTTTGAGCCACTATGCCCTTAAGAGGCGACTTTTCTTAGAGTTGGTGGGCACACAGCCGCAAGGGAAGTAAGAAGTGGGGTAAGTGTCTCAGGGAAGGTACTGCTGACATTCAGGATGGAGGGAAACAGGAAGCTCGGGGTGCCGTCTCTGACTTAGATCTTCTGGAGAGACCTACAAATTACGGTCTGGGGAAGTCTCAAGCTGGTACCAACGGAGCTGGGGCTGGGGCTGTAGTTAGTGGGACGGCACCTGCTTAGGGCGCACAGGGCCCTGGGAACGCTTCAGTAAAGGAAGCTTTGATATAGTCTGAAAGAAGGCAGGAGTGGTTGGTAGCTCGCTCTTCCAACCTCAACGCTCAAAAGGCTGAGGCAAGAGGACTGTCAAGAGTTCAATTCTAGCCTGCACACAGTGAATGGCAGACCAGCCAGGGTCATCCACAGTAGCCTATCTCAAAAGGCCACCACCAGCAGCAGCAACGACCCCACCCCTAAGAACAGCAGAATGGACATTAGAAATGACTGTGACTTCCAAACACATTTATCAGGTAGCTGTCCCCACGGAAAAAGGGTGATGTGCTGGTAAACTGGAAAATTCTAACAGGTCTGATATGTGGGATAGAACATGCATGTAATCTCATCCAATCTTCACAACATTCTCACACCAACTTCATGTTTATGAGACAAAGAGGCTAGATACACAGCAGGGGAGGGTATGACTTAACCCATTCTGACCGAAGGGCACAGTTACACAGCCGTAGCCAACGTGGAAGGACACACGAGAGGCCTGCCACAGCACTTGTCTCTAACTTGAACCCCACACCAAAGTTCTGGAAGAAACTGGAGCTGGATAGTGGTGGCACATGCCCAATACTCAGAAGGCAGAGGCAGGTGGATCTCTGTGAGTTTCAGGCCATCCTGATCTACAAAGCAAGTTCTAGGACAGGCTCCAAAGCTACACAGAGAAACCCTGTCTCAAACAAAACAAAACAAAACAAAACAAAAACCAAAATAAAAACAAACAAAACCAAACAAAAACAACCAAACAAGAAAAAGAAAANAAAGCTACACAGAGAAACCCTGTCTCAAACAAAACAAAACAAAACAAAACAAAAACCAAAATAAAAACAAACAAAACCAAACAAAAACAACCAAACAAGAAAAAGAAAAATGAAACAGGAAGCAAGTCTGTGAAATGTGTGAACAAAACTGACAGCGATGTTGCATCCCAGCTAGCAGGCTAAGGACTCTCAAAGGTTCTGGCCACATAGAGTAGTGCATCAAATGCACAAAATATCATCTTCTACAAGCAAAGGTAAAATCCATAATCAGGCACCACAAGCTAATTCTACAAACAACCATCATGGGAGGTATTCCCCAAAGACCAAGGTGGGCCGACCATCAAAACGGGCAGAATACAAATGTTTCTCACTGTCCATGCACTTCCGCACTGAGCCACACTCACTCCTGTCTGAATTCCAACCATGTTTGTTCCTCCTCGGTTTGCACTTGCTGCACACAGCTAGCTGATTCCCATGGACTACAAGTCAGACCGGCGCTCCAGTGATTCCCCCATCACACTGTGGGTCAAAGACTCTGGGTTCCACGTGGCTACTGTGACCCGCTCCCTCCCCGTTCTCTGGTCTCATCTTTTGCTTGCTTTCTCTTGTCCACTCTCTTTCACTTACTCTGGCCTCCTGCTCCTCAAACACAGCAGCTACGTTCCTACTGCGGGGCCTCTGCCCTATTTACTCCAACTCCCTGATAGGCCTTTCTCCGGTCATCCATGTTGCTGGCACCCTAACCTTCTACATATTTCATTAAAAAAAAATCTCCCCTTCTCGAAGCCAGTCCCCACCACTCAATTTAGAAAGCTCACCCCCTACTCGAAGCCTGCCCCACTACTCAAATGTTCACCCCCTTTCCTGACTGCCATTTCCTTTTCCATGCCCCCATTTGGTTTTTCTCTACTGCGTTCTTTTCTACAAAGGATGTAATTTACTTATTTGTTAATTATTTGCCAATTCAGGGCAGAGAATACGGCCACCTGTTCATGCGCTCTGTCTCTGTCACTGAGGACAGTACCTGGCATACTGTTAAGTTGGGAGACCTGTTTTACCTGCAGAGCAAGCCACAGGAAGTACAAAGGTCATGCCCAGCTGACACATTGTAAGTTTTTTATGCTGATGATCATATACAGGGTGCATGCTAGATAAGGGCTCTACCCCCAAGCAAAGCCCACAGCCCAGTGAACATACTGTAAGAACTAAGGGATCAAGAATGAAAGGAATACTCCACAGGGAAGGGATTACATCCCCATCCACTGGACACACATTACAGCTGTGTATAAGAATAGAGCTGTTTGCAGTTTTGTCCTAAAGGCTAGTTTAGCTCAGAGGTAATGTAAATCGCTCTATAAAGGTGTCATTTCTCATAAACCGAAGGGTGTTAGTGAGACTGGAAAAGCCACCTTGCTTTGGAGTCCTGGGACCAGGCTGCAGGGTTGGGCTAGGTGATGGCTAGCCGCACCTCTCATCTGAAGGGAAGAAGCTTGCATTCAGAAAGCTCACAATTTCCTTCGACCTAAAAATAACGTCAGAACCGGGAGCAGCATTATGACATTTTTTTGTGACTTAAGCCGTTGTGTGGCAAAGTTCTGTCTCAGTCAATAAATCATATGGGAAACCATAAATCCCTGTGTCATTTAGTATAAATTATGAGTTATAGCACAAACACCATGGAGCTAGCAAAGCAAAGATAAAAAGCATTGTGGATACCCTCATTCTCCCATGGAGGAGATGGATGGGGAAGAACAGGAGATGGTTAAGAGGCGGCTGTGGCGTTAGCCGTGGTGGCCCAACACCTGCAGCGACCACTGGCAGCTGACGTGTGATGAGAGGTTACAGGGAAGAGAATGAAGGGCACAGCCAAGCAGCATCTGCGACCCCAGAGACAGGAAGGAGCTCACATCTGGATGAAAAGCAAATACATATTACTGAAGTACGGTCTTTGAAGAGACAGTGAACCAATGAGATCTGGATTTCCAGATTCATTCGGCAGCTAGGTAGAGAGCTTTACAGACAGAACAGCTGGGTGTCTGTGAGGGAAATGGAATGAATAGGGGAAGAACCGAAGACCTTTTCCTTTTTATTGGCAAAATAAAAGCAAATAATAGGATGAGGTTAGTTATTAGTTTATGAAGTAAGAAGCAGGGAAGGGGCAAAGATGCTACCAAAAAGTGAGGCTGAGACATGTGACATGGACAAACTATCCCCCTCCCCACATTGTGGCAGGAGCCCCACAGCTTTCACAGTACCCACGTAAAACTCATAGCTTCTCCAGGTGGAGAGGCCCAGAGCACAGGATGACTGAGAGACCAGAGCTGAACACACATGTGGCCTTAGCAGTCATGTCTGAGCACAGGGACAGATTCCAAGAGTTACTGAGCAACCCAATGTCTTACAAACAGCAGATGGGGCTGCCTGGTAGTTCTGGAGGCCGAAAGGGCAAAAACAGGGGCCAGAAGGGCAAGGGCGGGAGCCGGAAGGGGAAGGGCGGGGGCCGGAAGGGGAAGGGCAGGGGCCGGAAGGGCAAGAGCGGGGGCCAGAAGGGCAAGAG
>LOEQ01003232.1:29003-43165 GCA_001685075.1 Bramus lutescens | reverse complement strand
CCCAACAGCTCTTGAAATGAATGTCTAAGTTTATTTTCTGTGAAAGAAAATGGATGAAGGTACATTGATAAGCCATTGGTATGAAAGCTGCCAAACGACAGAAACAGAATCCAACATCCTGGTCAGAAACAGAATTCATGCCCTGGTCACCCTGTGCCAACAGCAACACAGAGTTACTGTCAGATCCTGGGGCATCAAATTTAGGATGGGCCTGCCTCAGACTCCCGTGGACCTGGAACCTCCAAAGTCAGAGGCCTGAAGTTGTCAAAAGACTGTGATATTTGCGTTACTATGTAATGTTTTCTATTTTGTCTCCATCTTTCCCGAGGGCCACTTTATCCACAGCAGGGACAACAGCTTGGTCCTCTTTAATGGCTATGTATTTAGCGACAGTGGTAGCTTTGCCTTTGGAGGAACTTTAATAAGGGGTCCTGTGTCCCTGAAAAAAACCTTGGCGTGGTACTCATGGCCCACGTCCGTCCCAGGTACCCGTCTCCTTCCTCCCATTTCTGAATCAAGACAGACACTCCCTTTGATGTGTATAATAAATGAGCTGCTATCCCTTCTGGGAAAATCCTAGCTATGTTTTTCCTAGATCTGAAGTTCATTCCTAACTAACGTGTGATTGGCCAGGCTGTCAGAGACAAGGCTGCAAGCAATCTTTGTGTCTGATGTAGTTATGATTGATGTTCCCCTAATGTGACCCTCAAACGGGAGAAGATCAGAGTGGGTAAATCAGCCACAATAAGGCAAGAGCTGAAATCACAGACGCTCCAAGGAAGAGGTTAACAACCTAATAAGGAAAGCCTTAAGGAGTGCCGAGTTATGGGACACAGAGTCACGAGACGACCCCTTATTGCTAGGAACTACAAGCCAAAACAAACCTAAGATTGTCCAAGTGTGCCTGCGGATTTGGGTAACTGTCTTCTCCTTTATAGCGGTGGGGACACTGAGCCTTTGACATAGGGGCGATGCGGGTAAGAGCTAGACATCACGTAGCATGTGGGCACTGGAAATAAATCAGAGTGTAGATTGTTTGCCTAGCGTGCACAAAACCCTGGTCTTAGTCCCCAGTACTAAGAAAAGGAAGAAGAAGAAAAATAAAGTTAAAAAAAAAAACCTCCACAGTCAGATCTCTGAGGCCAGCCTGGTGTGTACATAGTGAGTTCCAGGACAGCCAGGGCTACAAAGAGAGACCTTTTCTAAACAAACAAAAACCCTCTGCCTCTGTATTTGCCAGTTATCTCTGCGGATCTTCCTCCCTCCTCCCCTTCCATCTTCTCTACTCCTCTCTCCTCTCCATATCTCTCTACCTCCTCTAATCACAATGGCTTTCCTTTCTATATCTGTCTTGATCTGTTTTTTTTCTTTTCTTTTTTCTTTTGTTTCATTTTTGTGAGGCAGAGTCTTGCTATGTAGCCCAGACTAGCTTCATACTCACGGCAATCCTCCTGTCTTAGCTACCCGAGTGCTGAGATTAGAGGCCTGAGCAACCACATCCAACCGCGTCTTCTCTCCTTTCCTTCATGACCTGGGCATCCCTCTGTAGCCCATGCTGCTGTCTCCACCCTCCTGACCCAGTCACCCAAGTAGCTGGGATAAAAATCGGCTGCTCCTGAGTCCGGCTCCCTTCTGTTTCGTTGTTGCTCTAGCTCGAACCTTGTGATGCACGGCCAGTGCTCAGCTGCCGAGCAGTCTCTGCAGCTCTTCCCATGCTGTAGATGCATGCACGCCTCTGCATGTCACAGCCATGGCTGTCTAGATAGCTACAGATCTTCTCGACTCTTTCTTCAAACACCATCTTAGCAAAACCTGTCCTAATAATACCTGGAAGAGTAGCTGAAGATTTAAAACTGCCTCTTACAACCCTTGGACTCCTATAACCAGTCTATGTGTGCACGTGGATGTGTGTGCACACATGAGATCCTTGGCGTACAAGTAGCCATCACAGGACGATTTGTTGGAGTCAGTTTTTGGCTGATGCTGTGTGGTTCCCAGGGATCAAACTCTGGCTGTCAGGCTTGGCAGCAAGCGGTCTTACCCACTGACCCATCTTGGAGGCCATGTGGTTTTAACACACCCATTTCAATTGTGTGGTTCATTTGCCATAGCTGGCCCATGGGTCTCCCAGGGCAACCACAGCTACAGTTCAACTGCTTGAAGGCATCAGGGCACAACCACAAGCATTATTCCCATCTTTTCTTCACCCCAGTACTCATTGCCTTCTGACAAATCAGGAATGTAAGATCCAAGAGAGTTCTGAAAGTGGGTGGAGCCCAGTGCAGGCCTCACATCTTCAGGGCCCTGGACTTGATTCCCAGCTCCACGTAAATACATGCATGCATAGAAAAATGCCCCTCCCCAGCCTGTTCACTCCAGGTCATGGCAGACCTCATAAGACAAGACCGGCCAATTGGGTGTTTGGTTGGCGATGTGCAGCTTCTCCCTGCGCCGTTTGGCCATTGTGGTAGTCTGGTATTTTTAGCACACTTATGAAATAAGAGGGAAACCACTTGCCAGGACGGCTCTAAAGTCAGCTTCCTTCTTATCAGATAACTTCTCTTTGTGACACTGTTGATGACCTTTTTTTTGGTTTTGTTTGTCTTTTGAAATGAAGTCTTAAGTAGTCCAGGCTGGCCTCAAACTTGATCTGAAACCAAGGATTACCTTGAAGTATTTATTGGCCTCCCTGCCTCCACCTCTAAGTGTTGGATAATGGGTGTGGACCACCAGGCCCAGTGAGTAGCACCATTATTCTTTACTGCGTGGCATAAATGATCAGATGGTTCTGAGACATGGAAAGAAACTGAAATTCATACATAAATAAAATAATTTCAGTTTCTTTCCATGTTTCCCATTTGCTAGCACTATTAGTGAGGTTTGGGGAGGAAACAGACCCTTCAGACATTGCTCCTGGGAATATAAATTGATTTAAAATTTTAAAATTTATTATTATTGTTATTGATGGGTGTTTTGCCTACATGCATGTCTGTGCACCATGTGCATGCCTGATACCCCAGGAGGCTAGAGAAAGTGTTGGCTCCCCCAGGACTGGAGTGACAGACAGCTGTCAGTCTCTGAGTGGGTGCTGAGAATCAAACCTGGGTCTTTTGGAAGAGCAGGCAGTGTTCTTAACCATTGAGTCTTCTTTCCAGCCCTTGATTTTCAATTTTATGGAGGGACTTTAGTGAAGATCTTTACAGAAAGGATGAATAAATCCTGTGATGTAGCAGCTGCCCTTTTTTTCAGGAAAAGTATCCTGCAGGTTTACCTGTCTGTGAAAGAAATGCCTGTGGTAAGGTTGCTCGGTGTGTCTAATTACTCATTTAGTTATTTTCTCTGTGTGACAAGGTCTCGCCCACTGAGTTACGACGACGTCATTTTCAGTAAGCTTGGAAACTATTAAAATAGCCATAACGATAACAAAGGGCTTGCTAGATAAATAGATTAGCCAAAGAAGGAAGTGCTTCAAGCTAGAGCCTCTGTGTGGTGTCTTATCTTTGAATCACTGCATTCTGCTGGATAAATGTCCAAGATACATTCTTACCTGGAGAAAAAGCCAAACTTGCCGTCTGCAGTTAAAAATAAGAGAGGAGAAAGCAAATGCACTTGTGTCAGCTTGCACAAAGATTACTAGGAAACTGGGTTTGTTTGTTAGTGCACAACTTAATCTCAGCACCCAGCAGGGGCAGGATTTGAGGGTGTTGCCACAGTCTCAAGGACAGCCTGAGATAAAGAAGACTTTTAGCACCAAAGAACTAGGGGCTAAACTCAGAGCTGGGAGCACAGGCTTAGCCAGGTGTGGTGGTGCATGCTTTTAATCCTCAGCACTCAGGAGGCAGAAGCGGTCAGATCTTTGTGAGTTCAAGACCAGCCTGGTCTATGCAGCAAGCTGCAGGAAGGACAGAATAGCAGACTAAGACCCTGTCTCAANAAAAAAAAAAAAACCCACAAACAACAACAACAAAACCAAAATAAAGCAAAAAACACATGCTTAGCATAAACCAGGTCCTGGATCATCACCAGCTCCTCAGATAGACTAATAAAAATGTTTGTGGCAGAGGATTGCTGAGGTCAGTAAGACATTATAAGAATCTTCCTGGCATATTTTTATATGTTTTCAACATTTTAAACAGCTAGGTGCTCTATCCCATAGTTAAATGAGAAACACAGAATCAGACATACAGCACGCAGTAAGTTGGAGTATATAAAGCGGCATTTTTGTGTGCATTATAAACCAATTTATGGAAGGGTATCAAAACCAAGAACAAACGAAAATCTTATCTCCTAGGATTAGGCCACGCCCACACTCCCAAACCCAAGCAACCAGGCCTAATTTGGAGTTTCTCTTTCCTCTTCCGGGCGCTCTAGAATCCACTTATCTTTATGGGCTTCCGCCCATAACACCCGGGCGGCACTATTAAGCCTTCCTTGAACGCCTGCTCATGTCCGCCCTGTGACCCTACACTCTTAGAGTTCTGTTAGTCCTGGGTCCTGGACTGGCCTCTTGTAAGCGGGCCCACCTTAGTTTTTGTGGGAGTGTGGTTTGGCGAGACAGCGTATGTGGTCTTTGAACACCTATGCAGTGCTGGGATTAAAGACGCATACTTCCACTAACCCTACTCAGACAGACTTCTTAAGTCCCCCTGGTTGGCCTCAGACTCGTTCCAGGCCCTCCTGCTTTAGGCTCCTAAATGCTGCAATTTACAGGCACATGCTGTCATACTTAGCCACTCCAATGCCTTTAATTTTATATTTATTATTTATTGTATGTGGCACGAATACAAGTGAATGAGTGATGGGTAACCTTCATCTTGGGATTCGCGTTCACTCCATTTGATCATTCTGCATCAAATGAGGGTACATGCCCCCAGAGGCCTCATCCCACCAAGAATGGGGTCTCTTTCTCTCTCTCTCACTGAACCTGGCATTAGACTAATAATCCTCTGTCTGAAGACACAAATAATGGTACATCTCGTGCTCAGAGTCTCCAGCCCCGGGTTAAACTATCACCTTGGGAGTGGGAATCACGATCACGTGCATTGAGTGATAAAGAACATTGTTTGCCCATGCTTGGGGACATCACGCACCGTCAAGCATGTGTTCGTTGTATTGTTTGAACTTTAAGTGATTATTCACTGCCTGAGCATAAATTTAGTTTGGAGTATGTTCCTCAAATCCCTTGGAATTTTCCAAACTTGGCTTAATTTATATAAATGTAAACACAGGAAATGTGGTCACAGTTGGTTTGCCAGGTACAGCTTGCTTTGAAAGTACTGCCTTTATGATAGCTTCAACAACTTCTAAGCCACAGGCAGAAGAAAAGTTATTCCCAATTGTTGCTGTAAATTCCTCCTTAACGAGGAGGCCAGTGAGGTAAGGCATGGGACTAGGGCAGGGCCAAGCATGCTGGGAATGTACTGGAAGCAGGATGGATTAAGTTCAGCTAGATTGGAAAGCAACTGGTTTGACCCCTCGCTTTCTCCAGTTTCTGGAATCAAGCACCCAGGTATACCTATATCAACGAAATACATTCCTTAGTATCTGTGAAGGGCTGGTTCCTGGACCCCCCAGGAATACAAAATTCCTGAGGACGCTGAAGTCAATGGCTGCTCAAATGCCTTGTGTAGAACAGCGTAGGGTTGCATATAAAACCTGCACAGCCTCCTGCATACTTCGCCATCTCTGGATTACTTAGGATGTCTAATACAAAGTAAATACTATGAAAGTAGCTGTTGAACAGTATTGTTTAGGGGATAATGACAAGGGCATATATATAGCCCATGTGCAATTTGAAATGTGTTTTGGATTCTTGCTTGGTTGAATCCATGGGTTCAATAGATATGGATACAGATACAGATATGGTTGGCCAACTGCTCAGCCTCTGGGCTTGTGTAATGGCATTATTTAGTTTGTTCTTACAAAGAAAATTTTAAAAAGGCTCACCCACAAAGTCTCTTGGCTGCCCCTTGTTGTTAATACATTTATCGCATTTCCACACCTGGTGGGAGGGATTGCTCAATGTTTACTTATCATGTAATATATAATATCAGAGACTTGACAAATTTATGAAGAGTTCTTTCTCTTCTCTTCTCTTCTCCCCTCCCCTCACCCCTCCCCTCCTCTCCTCTCCTCTTCTCTCCTCTCCTTTCCTCTCCTTTTTTCTTTTTAAACAGGGTATCACTATGTAGCCTTGGTTGGCCTGGTACTCAATATATGGACTAGGCTGGCCTTGAACTCACAGAGCTCTGCTTGCCTCTGCCTTAAAATCTTGTACCACCACACCCAGCACAAAGACATTTTTAATTGCTAATAAGAACCCTTTTACTTTTACTAATGATAATGTACAAACATCTTATTTATTACTTACTATTATTATTTATTAAATTTTAAGTTAAGCATACAAAATGACAAGTTTAGTTATGGAATATGTATACTACCGTGTTTTGGTTTTGTTAATCTTTTCTTTTCTGAGACAAGGTTTCTCTTTGTAGTTTTGGAGTCTGTCCTGGAATTCACTTTGTAGACCAGGATGGCCTCAAACTCACAGAGATCCTCCTGCCTCTGCCTCCAGAGTGCTGGGCTTAAAGTTGTGTGCCACCTCCCAGCTGTTCTATCTCTTTCTTACAAGGCATCTCCATCCTCCATTCCTCTGTCTTCATCTTGCGTGTCCCTTACCCCTTCCACATAGAAGATCATCTTCCATGTCATCTCTCCCCCCGTACCCCCGCTTCCCAATAATACTATTCCATAAAGTTTGTAGATATGGCCAGATTTTATTTGCTACCTAGAAGCTTTTCACGAAATGTTCTTGAGAAAAAAATTGGCTCATGCAATTAGGTACTGTTTTATCTGTGAGTAGAAAACCCCAAATCTGACTATTTTTATCTGATAGATGTAGGAAATTGTGACTCAAATGGTTTGGTTTTCTGATTTTTTTTTTCTTGAGACAGAGTTTCACAATGTGAGCCTAGGTTAGCCTTGAACTTGAACTTGAGGTGATCCTCTTGCCTCATCCTCTTATAGTCTGGGAATACAGAGTGAGCAACCACACCTACTTCATGTTGATGAATTCTGATGGTTTATAGTATATTTTATTGATCAGTGAATAAAGTATAATACTATTTTTAAAGAGTCATAACAAAGTTTTTTTTTAATAGTTGTTATGTTGACAGCTGCTTATGGTGGCAAAAAGTAGCCGACTATGAGCCTCCTGGGTGTGAAATAACGCATTGATGATAGTAATTGTGCATCCAGAATCGTGGAGAAAAATTAGACATAGCATGGCATTGCTCGTCAAAGAGACTTTACAGTTAAATTCTGTTGTTTGAGGAGCCTAGAGTTCTCACCTACTTAATCCCTTCCTGGTCTACAGCAAAGGCATAGTGGTCCCTTCTCATTTCCAAGAGGATCTTTCCTATGACGTGCTGGGGCCAGCAGCCATGTCTCCTGAGAGTCATCTGTGTACTTCTCTTTCCAACTCCAGGTTCAGTGTCTTGAATTTTGGTAATCTTTGTTTCCCATGTTGCATCTGTTTTCCCCAGGGACTTGGCAAATGCTAGCCAACCAAGCATCTTCTAGGGCTGTCTAGTAAACGTTTGTCAACACATCAGTGGTCGCTCCCCCCAGTCATTCTGATGGCTTTGTTTGACTGCCAGGGAATCAAGTTGCTGGACATTAGGTACAGATCCCTCTGTAACTTGAACAAGTTGTGAAGCCTCTCAAATACCCAATTTCTCCCTGAATAAAATGGAATTTATAGAAGACACTCCCCATAAATGTTCAACGAGGCTCCTGAAGGCGCAATTGCAAATACAGTAAATATAAAACTATGTCAGATGCATAATTAATATTCAATAAGTGATTTAAATTAGGTCTTTTTTTCAGGGTCTTGCTATGTAGCCCAAGCTGGCCTTGAATTCATAGTTTGCCTGAACCGCCCAAGTGCTAGGATTATAGGTGTGTATCCACCAAGTCTTGGCTAGTCTTTTCGGGGTGGAGAGTGAGAGTCACTCATTCAGTAAACATATATGTAAATAAATATGTTATTTACAGGGTGCTTTGTGTTCTGCCTGCAGGGATTTGTTTGTCCATTTATTTGTTTATTCGTTCATTTATTTATGTTTGTTTTATTTATTCATTTATTTTTATTAATTAATTTATTTATTTCCCTATTTTTAACCAAAATCTTTTCTCACATGACTCATACATTCTGGCAGTGAGCCACATCATGCCTCTATGGTTTGAAATAGATACACAAGAAGAAAATACCATTCTGAAAGTCTGAACTTCCAGATTCCATGTTGGATGCCCTACGGACTCTATATACAGGCCTGTGACGTGTGTCTTGGTCTGCCATCAGTAGATGAGTGCCCCATCCAGTAGTTTTCTCACGACCTTTCAAACGTTTTTTACCCCTCATAAAGCCACATACTTGTCTTGAATAGTGACCCGTTATGCTAGTTACGCTAGCTCCTGTCCCTAGCACACCTAAGATGGCAAATGAATGCCAAGCACTGTGGGGCGCCTCACTGGTTTTGATTTTTTTTTTTTTTACACCCTAAGGCGGAGACAGGAAGGCCTGATGGACGTCCTTATCAGACTTAATCATCTGCAGATGTGCTGCCCAAGGGCTCAGGCTGTCTCTGCCATTATTGTGTTCCTGACTCTTGTCCCTTCCGCCTGGTCCACTCAGCCCTGGGCTCAACAGGGCTGCCTGCACGTGGGTAGTCCTCTCCAGCCCTCCTTGAGTGTAGGAAGCTTGGAAAGTGGGGTTGTTCTGTCCTAATCAGGCACTGACGCCAAGATGGAAACTCCTGGGAGTCCGGGTGTTTGTTACCACCAGCTGCTCTTAGCCTCGTTGCACCCCCTTGAAGAGTTAAGTGTCAGACTTTACCTGCTTTCTGCACGCACGGGCTTCTTGAAGAATTGTCCACATGCTTGGAAGGGTGTCTGTTCAATGTGATCGGTTTTCAGCATGTGCATTTCAGAGCTGGTTTTGGAAGAGGAAGCATCTTGAGCCCATGCAAGTCATTACATGTTGGGAGCACCTCCGTCATCATTTTTAAGCTGGAAAGGGGGCTTGTGAGCAGCCTGACAGTTTTAACCTTGGCAGCAATGAAAAGAAAATAGAACATGCCCAACGCTTCTGATGGAACTGAGTGCCTGTGCGAGCTAGGCTTTTGACACTGAGCCATGCTCCCAGCTCTTCGACAACGGCTTTCTGAGTCACCTAAGTACCTGATAGACTGCACCTAAGACTTTCTTTTTTTTTCCCCTCCTGAGACAGGGTTTCTCTGTGTAACAGTCCTAGCTGGTCTGGAATTAACTCTGTAGACCAGGTTGGCCTCAAACTCACAGAGATCCAACTGTCTCTGCCTTTCGAGTGCTGGGATTAAAGGCGTGCACCATCACCACCCAGCAAGACTTTCTTTTATTTCTAGGAACCTCATTTTGTTAAGACAATTGACCAAATTAGCATACTTTTAATACTCTAACAGGCATAGTCAACCCATGGCCTACAGGCTGCTTGTAGCTGAGGACAGCTGTGAAAGAGGTTCCCTTCCTGTGGGCTTCCATAGAGTGCTGAGCAGTGATCAATAATATGGTTCAATTCTTTGTTATTGTGAATAAATCTAGTCAGTATAACGTGGTGCGTTTGTGTGCACTTAATATCTCAACCATGGAATTTTCAAGCATATTTTTCAGTTATTTTTATTTCCAAAACAGTCTCACTCAATTCTTCATATTGAGCTTACTAGGTGGGGTTGTTTGAGAGACAGTCTTGCTGTATCTTTTAAACACCTTCTACCTTTTATCCGTGTGTGTCTTAGGGTTTCTATTGCTGTGAAGAGACACCAGGACCAGGCAACTCTTATAAAGGAACACATTTAATTGTGTTGGCTCATTTACATTTCAGAGGTTTAGTCCATCATGGTGCTGGAGAGGTAGCTGAGTGTCCTACATCTTGGCTTCCAGGCAACAGGAAGTGATCATCTCAATGGGCGTGGCTTGAGCATATATGAGACCTCAAAGCCCACTTCCTCCAAAAAGACCACATCACTCCAACAAGCCCTACACCTAGTGCCACTCCCTCTGAGGACCATGTATGTCTTCATGTATGTGTGAGTACATGTGAATGTGCAGGTGCAGTATGAGTGAGTGTGTGAGTGTGTGTGTGTGTGTGTGTGTGTGTGTGTGTGTGCACATACTTCTGCAGGCCAAACTCACAAATTCAATTGCTCTCCCTCTCCAGACAAGATTGCTCACGGATTCATCTGGGCTGCCTGGGCAGCCAGTGGGTCCTTTGGGAATACAAGTTGAGGTTCCATACCCAGACGTATCACGTGGATGCTGGGGATTAAACTCAAGGCCTCACGCTCGTGCCACAAGCACTTTATTGACAGATCTGTCTCCCTAGCCCTAAATGTCATCTTTTCTGATGGAAAACCCATTTTAGGTTTCTTTAGAGCTCAAACAAAAATACCTTAGAACAACTTCAGCTGATACCTTTGGAGTTCAGTGAACACCTACGAAGACCAATATAAAATGGACCAGTTATCTGCCCAGGAATTCAAACTGAAGTTCCGTTACAAATAATTCAGATACTGTATTTTGTTCCTTCTCAGTGACACGGGAACCACGCCTCCAGAGAGTGGTATTTTTGGGTTTATGATAAACTTCTCTGCATTTCTTGGTAAGTACACGATTATTATAAATGAGAAATTTAGTCTCATGTGAAATGAAATGTTATCTATAGTTTGTGTACTTTGCAAAAAGCACAACCTGTGCAACTAGAGTTTTGCACCACTTTGAGAGACTAAAGTATGTAAAAAATTCGGATTTATAGCCTTATTATAGAACTATGCCCTATCTGGTAATCTAGCACAGGGTTTGTAAGAGGTAGTTTTAAGCCCCAAACTTCTAAAATGGACTTAAAATTTTTGTTTTATCTAAGATATGTTATTATATGTGTGTACATGCATAAACATGCACACGTTGGAGATTAATTTTCACTATTTGTGTGTGTACACAGACATGCATGTGCCAGTGTCCTCAGGGGCTAGAAAGAGGAAGTCAGATCCCTTAGAGTTAGAAGCATTTATGAGTCACTCGACGTGGGTGCTGGGATCTGAACCCAGTCCTCGTGATAGAGCAACAAGATTGCTTAACTGCCAAGTCACCTCTCTGGCCCTGAAAGGGATTTTCAGGAAATTTAGTTTTAAAAAACTTATTTGTATCCCAGCGTTTGGGAGGCAGAGGCAAGGAGATCTCTGAGTTCCAGGCCAACCTGGTCTACAGAGTGAGTTCCAGGATAACCAGGGCTGTCTCGACATGGAGAAACCCTGTCTCTATGCCTAGCCCCACCAAACGACAACAACAAAAAGCCACCACCACCACCAAAAAAACACTCATTTGTAACCAAGGCATGTGAGGAAGAGGAATCCAGTGCGTAAGGCTATGTCTTTTTTTTGTTTGTTTGTTTTTTTCGAGACAGGGTTTCACTGTAGTTTTTCAGAGCCTATCCTGGAACTAGCTCTTGTAGACCAGGCTGGCCTCGAACTTACAAAGATCCACCTGCCTCTGCCTCCTGAGTGCTGGGATTAAAGGCGTGCGCCACCACTGCCCAACTAAGGCCATGTCTTAAAATGTAGTCTGAGGGTAGCTTACACGGAATCACCTGGGGTTAGAAGTATGTTCCTGAGTTACCTACCAATCTGCTCAGTCAAGAACTGTGACAGGGCTCAGGGAATACATGTTGTACATAGGCATGTGGAGCCAGGGTGGAGAAGAGTTGCTTGACCACTTGCCTGGCATGTAGGTTGAACTGGGTTTGATCCATGAATCCAAACCAAAGCAATTCAGGGGACTTGATTGCCTGTTATAGACTGAGAACGGCTGACTTGTGAGGAGAAATAAAAAAGATAAAAAGAGCAGTTTGTATCTGTTTCAGGTATATATATATATTTTTTTTCTTGTCCATTCCTCAGAAGTCAGGTGGAAATAATGGATGGGATGCAATCTTGTCATGCGCCAATTAATATCATGTATTACTTCCAATTACTTTGCCATTGCTATAAAACTTGATCTTCTGCCAGAGGATTGGAGGATATGGGTGTCAGATGGGAGGGGGGTGAAGGGAGAATTGGGAGTGGGGAGATGGCTCTCCATCCTTTTACCCTCTGCCCTGTGGAACCCTCAGACTCTATGGTGTGACCCACATTCCCTCCCTCTCTCCTCCATAGAGCAGGCCAGGAGGACCACCAGGAACCGTCCTGAGGGAGTGGGTGGGCCGCTTTAGAATTAGTGTAACTTGGCAGAAAGGTTCTCTTGCTCACCCATTTGTGGGCTCTCCCAACTGGATTTGGAGGTGAGAAAGGGAGAAGAAAGAGAGGCCAGTCAATCCCAATGCCTTTTCATGCATCTTTGCCGAACCAGGTTCAGGCTATAGACCCAAATACACACCATGAATATATTCTAACTTTAAAATTGGGTTAAATGTTCAGATTTAACTTTTCCCCTACCAGATAAAGTCTTGCTGTGTGGCCGGGCCCACTTACATTTGCTTTGTAGGTCAGAGGTTGCGGAGAACTTGCAATTCTTCGTTAGGCTTTGAAAGGCTGGGACTCTCGTCATGCGCCATCGCCCCTTGTGAGACTGCTTTTTTATTTACTTTGTTTTTAACTTTTTAAAATTTTGAGATAAAGTCTCTTCTAGGTTGCCCAATGTGGCCTTAACTGTGTAAATACACACAAAGTCCACCTTCTCAGAGTGAGGGTCACACATTTTACACACTTCACAAACGGTCCAGAAGAAAACATTTCATATCAGCAGTAGACGGAAGACTGGTGTGCAGAATGTGTCAAAGTCATGACAGCTTGAACCCAGGGGGAAAATATGAACTAAACATGGTCATGTAATTCTCAGAAGACACACAAAAAACCAAAAGGCAGTTTTCAGGAGGCTGAAACTGTTACCGCCCACTAGAGAGGAAATAGCAATCAAAGTTTCCCATCTTCACGCCTCAGATGACTGTTCATTTAAGAGGGTTATGCACACAGTTACACTCCCACCTAGGCAGACTCAGAGTGAGACCTGCTTCTCAGCGTTTTAATCATGCACACACACATTTTTTTTAACCTTAGACTGCTACTCTGAAAATGTACCCCAAATTTACAAGTCAGGAGTGTTAATGGAGTATGGTTTGTAGCTGGGAAACCCAGGAGCAAAGCAGAAAGCCTTCCATAAGAGAAGAGCAGAAAAAAGACAGGATCTCACACGCCATACTGAAGCCTCCGGAAAACGACCGTGTAGATTTATTTTGCAGTAATTTGAAAGAAGCTTCATGGTCCATTGTTTAGTGAGAAAAGCAAGTCATAGAATAACGTATGGAGTGCAATGCCCTTTACATGAAAATAGTTAAGATGGTGTGTGTGTGGGTGTGTGTGTATATGTACACACATGGGGCAGAGAATGGAAGAACTAAATGTGTTGCAATCAGGACTTTTTCCTTTCTTTCCTGTTCTGAGAATCAAACCCAAGGCCTCATGTTACACTCCTGGCCCTAATTAAGAAATTTTGTGTAAAATAAAAAATGACTCACATGTTCTTGTTTTTCATTAAAAAAAAATCAGGGATTAAAATTCACTAGACTGTACTTTTTTTCCCCTCAGGTGCGGCTACAATGTACATGAGATATAAAATAGTGGAGAAGCAAAGCGAGGCCTGCTACTTCGGCGCTCCTGTCTTCAACTTGGTGGCCTTGGTTCTTGGATTTGTGGGGTGTTTTGGAATGGGCATTGTAGCCAATTTTCAGGTATGGCCTGAGTGTTTGGGGTGGTTGACCGTGGAAGAGTCCATGAGAGGCAGGAATTCAAGACACCAGCTTGTGCTAGGAGAGCTGGGAGCTGGTCACTGAGCTAGGATGGGGTTGAGTTTTAACACGATCGTCAGCCTTGCTTGGGAATGGGGGAGAAGGGGTTTAAATACGCAAGCTAATGAGAGCGTGTACCTGCAATGGTGCTACAGGCTCAGCACTACTCCTCATTCTGTTTGTTTGGTTTGGTTTTTCGCCACAGGGTATCTCTGTGTAACAGCCCTGGCTGTCCTGGAATTCACTTTGTAGACCAGGCTGCCCTGGAACTCACAGAGATCCGCCTGCC
>LOEQ01003232.1:0-10994 GCA_001685075.1 Bramus lutescens | reverse complement strand
TCCGAGCTCTCACCGCGAGTCTTTGTCCCTGGCATTTCCTCGTGGTCACAGGTTTATGTTCACTGGGCAGCTTTTTCTTCTGGTCCTGATTCTCCCATATTTCGGGTGATTTCCTTCGGATGAGCCTGCTAGGCTAACCTCTGTTTCTTTGCTCTCGCTGCTAGGATTATGTATATCACGTAGTGAGCGCCACCTGTGAATGGATCGTGGCCTTTGGTTTTATTTTCTATTTCCTAACATTCATCCAAGATTTCCAGGTAAGGATTCATCAGCTGAAACGTTCTATGAGTCCGTGACGATTAGGATTAGTAAAAATTTAGAAAAGTTCTTGCATTTTGAAAAACAGTCCCTTTTAATAATGTGTGTGGGGGGGGGCTTGTGTCCCACACAATTTTATTAGCTTGTTCCCAAAGGGGGATAGATCAGATTACATCTCTAACTGGTCATAACTGATGAAACAATGTGCTACCTGCCGTTCGAGGCTCAAAGTCCTGTCTGTGTTCAGGTAGATCTCACTAGTTCCAAAACCCGAAAATATGACTGTGTAAAAAACTTCGTGTTGTTGAAAAGACAAGAACTTAGCATGCTTGACCACAGGGAACAAGTGAGTCATTGGTCAAAATGATGTACAAAGCCAAAACTCCTTTGGGGCTCAATTCAAGCATGGCGCACTAGTGGGGTCACCTCTTAGGGGGACGAGAGCGTCTGAGAATGTCATAGCTAACACGGGAATTGCTTCCGTCTCTGGTGTCCTCCCTTCCCTCTCTGTAGAGCGTCACCCTGAGGATATCCACAGAGATTAACGATGACTTTTGAAAGCCTGGGTAGCCTGTCTCACTCAGCGAATGTCACAGACAGTTTCTGGAAGTGGCAAAGAGGACGGAGGGGCTTGGTGTCGCCCTGACCAGGACGTATCCGTGGCACTTCCGGGACTTGGATTCCATTAAGAATTTCTAGCAGTTCTATTTACAAAGGTATGTTTTCCTAGAGAATGTTCAGCATCTATGACACTTTAGCGATATTTTTATATTTTCTGAGACACTCTTAGATATATGGACAAATTTATATGCAGAAAAGAAAAATTTTCCATTTTGTGGAAAATAGGGAATTATTTTTGTATAGACTCTTTAGACTTTTTATGTATAATCGGTGAAAATACACTAAGTGAAAAAAATCTTAAGTTTAATACTTTTTTTTAAAAAAAGAAGCCAAATCAGGACATAGTCACTTTAAAATTTTGCTTTTTGAAAAACACAATGAGCTGCACACATTTTTATCCCAAGAGCAGTTACACAATCTAATTCATAGTGATTATATACCCTAATGGTAAAGATAGAGTTAATAAATTAATACTAAAGCACTCTGATTTTTAGCGCTTTAGACACAACGTCTTTACAGTCAAGGCTTCAAAACCCATTTACTATGCGCATTAACCAAGCAGTGTAGAAGACCTCAGTCTGGAAATTCAGCCTCCTCGGCTGGTTTGCTTCCCCCACAGGGCCACAGTGAAAGCTTTGGGCTGCTGTTAACTGGTGGCGCAGGAACTCATTCCTGGTAGGATGGGCTCAGGATGGCAGCTTAGAAATGTCAAAACTGCCCTTCCCTGGGAGGGACCGGGTGTCAGGAATGAGACTTGTTAGCTTCCCTGTAAGCCAGTCAGAGAGAACACAAATCCAAGACAGGGGGAAGGAGGGGCGGCTAGAAACCCAGGTGCAGGCTGCGTTTATTGCTCCGCTCAATGCCTGTGGAAGGTGAGTCAGGCCTTTGCCTAAGCAAGGTCTGTAGTCTCATCTCCTCATCCGGCTCACAACTGACTAAAGAAAATGCCAGCTGTTGTAGAGAAGACATGGCCTTGGAGGTGCTGATGAGATCCCAAGCTCCCTATCTCAGTCTGGGAAAGTGGAGCTGCCTAGGGCCTAGCAGCCAGTTTGGGCAGCCTTGGTGAGGGGACTCCTGGGGACCCAGAGGCACGCAAGTGCTGAGTCCTGCGTGGGTGAGCGTCAGCAGCCACTTCTGCCACATGTGTGTCCTCAAGCGTGGAGGGGTGGAAACTGCCGACTGTTTGTGAGTCCGCTGTAATACAATACCATGTTAATCCCGGGACACAAAGACAGTGGCCTTTCATCCTTGTGAAGAGAAAGGGGAGCCGACACCTTTCCTGTGGGAACTGTGGTTGACTGAATCCAATCTGCTCTTGGCTTTGAGCAGGAACATTGTCGGAACATTCCCAGAATGCAGGCTGCTCTCTGCATGTTCACTGGAGACCCCTGGGCACTCACTCCTTCAGGGCTGAACATGTGCCTTAACCCAGAGTTCAACACAGTGCCTTCTGACGCACAGTCGGTGCTTAATAAATACCCACTGAATGTATGTGTGTGTAAACGAATGAACAAATCCCACAATGACTGGGGATGTTTGAGGTGCTGTCTTGCGGCTTTATTTACTCTAGCTCACTAGTTATTCTGATGTCAACAGCTAGGCTGTGCTACCTAGTAACGTTGTCCATTTTGCTTTGTGTACTGCTCACACATTCCAATTGTTTGGGCTTCATGATTCGGTGACAGCTCTCTTCTGGACAGATACCACAGCAATTGTTACACGGGCTAGACCTGTCTTGGCAAACCTAGAAGGCCCCAAATCACCCCATTCTGCAGATTCCACGCAACTTCTAATGTTATCCCATTTTGGTATTCTTTTTCATTTCTACAAATGTGTATTTCCTTGGAACTTCATGCCTAAGAAGGTAAAATAAAAATATTTCTTTTATTCTAGTCATTTGTCTTTGTTACAAAATGTCTCCTGGGTGCTCTGACAAAGTATAGTTATCTGGGCTGGTTCCAGAGAGTTGGGTGTTTGTTCCAAGGGTTTGGCTGGGTCCTACTGATGCAGTGCGCAAGAGGCTGCCCAAACATGAAGTCCCGAGTTCGGTACCCTAGCACCCACATAAGGGCTACGTGCCCTGGAGCCCCAGTGCTGGGAGGGGCCAGGATACAGGAGGATGGTTGTGACTGGCTGGTCAGAAGAGGTCACCTAGCAGAACTGGCGTTAGGGACTGCAGCAGCATCAGAAGGTGTCACTAGGACCCTCGCTACTGCCTCTTGGCCAGTGTTTTCCCGCAGCCCCTCCTCTGGAAGAGTGAGGAGGGATTTTAGAACTCCCAGACCTGCCAACTATTCTGAAGAGGAGAGGGGCTTGTCTAATAAATAATTCCACCCGAAGCCCATATTTGAAACATGTTGCCCTGATTGGTTAGCATGGGTCACGTGTCTGGGACGGGTTTGCTCGGATTGGTCACATGGGATTGGTTTGCTCGGATTGGTCGCATGTCTCCTGGGGAAGGAGAGGTCGGCATCACCCAAAATCCCTGGGTTGATGCTGGGTAAAGCTACCTTCAGAAAGCTGTAGAAACAGGCCTTGGACAGGTTAAAAAAAAAAAAAGCCCACTTACTTGAGAGTAAATCAAGCTATATAAGCTATATTCACTAATAATCTTTTCAGATAAAAAAAATAAAAGCAAGCCATTTCAGTAACACATATGCCTTTTGTTAAGATGTAAGCCGTGGCTCTTATGTCTCTGTCTAACCTCTGTGAAGCTGACTAGGCTAGTACCACGTTTTTCAGATAAGAAAACTAACACAACGGTCCAGCGACCTGGGAGCCGTCTCCAGCCCCATGGAGACAGACTCCAGTCCGGGACTCTGGTTTTCCTGTCTTCTGTTGAACTGAGCCCTTTTGTTTTCCCTCTTAACACTAACAGAGGATTCCACAGAAATTGCAAATTGCAATTTTATAAACCAAATTAAGTACATCAGTGCCGAACTGTGTTTGGGTTTCCTAACATCCCTTACATGTGGCATTGTCCTATGTTCCCATTTTTTCCCCCTCACTTGGAGACACGCTGGTCTGGAGTTTGGGCCTGGAATGAGGAAAGGGGAGTGGTGGTGAGGAGATAAGTGGTCTCCCGCTCACTCCCCCTCCCTGATTCTGGCAAGCCGGTAAGCCCAGCTGTCTCCCCACACACATACTCTCGGTCTGGCTCCGAGTGCCCCACATTCTCCAGCCCAGAATGTCATGCATCTGCATCATGTTGGTTGCACAAGACAGCAACCGCACTGAAGCCCCGGAGGGGAAGCTGCTGGCTCCCTCTGGTCACCCCCAGCAGATCCGCGTTCTAAACTGAAAGGCAACAGAACCCCAGGCTCGTAATGGAGATGGCAGCGACCTCCGAAGTTGACGCTTGGAAGGGGCTGGAGGAGACACCAGCAATGTGTGAGGCTGAGGCTGGGGTGCCCGGAGTTGCTGGGAAGCCTGTGCTGCAGGCCTTTCTCAGGAAGCAGTTCTGTCTGCCGCCCAAGCCCCAAGCCGTGTTCCACCTCTGTTATCAGAAGTGGATTGTTGCTCTCTGGCAGGAATCCATTTTAGATTCATTTTTTAAAAATTGAGACAGGATCTGGTCCTGGAGGCCAGACTGGCCTGAACCAAATTTGCTAGCCAAGTCCAACTTGAAGCAGTAACTCCTGTTTCAAGATAGCCAAACTCAGAAATTACACCAGACCCAGCTCAAGACACATTTGACATTTACCTATAAGACTTCTGACACAATTAACCCGGGATTCTACCAATGACAGTTCTTTTTTTTATTTTTTTTTCAGAATGAGGTTGGATATTTATTTAGTGGATTATGGAGGGGACAGGAAGAAGGGGAGAAGAACAGAGAGGCAGAGAGAGAGAAATAGAGAGAGAGAGGTGGGGGGAGGAGAAGTGGGGAGAGACAGAAGCTGCCTCTTTGAGAGGAAGACAGAAAAGCCAATGACAGTTCTGTGACCTGCTGTTGGGTCACTCTATGGGTAGAAAAGAAATTTCAAGATAAATGGGGTTTGGTCACCTATACTCGAAGTCCTTTGAGCCATTTGCTTTAACATTTTAAGTAAACAATGTATTACTGATTGAAGTCTTATAACGTCAAACTACGTATACCCCGAGCAGCCAATTCACTCTGCAGTGTCTACATCTATTCAGGTTACTCCTATCCCTAAAGATAACTACTTTAAAAATTAAATCTCAGCCCCAAGAGGGGAGGGAGGGGGAGTGGAGACAAAATCCCGCCTACTCATAGCTGGGAATTACTGGCAACTGATATCTCCGGGAGAGTAAGAGGCAGTTTTCTCTAGGAGTGTAGGCCCTGGTGAGTTACACGACCTTCACTGGAAGGTCATGTCTCCAAGAATATAGGGGCGCACAAACTGGATTTGAGGGGTGAGAAGAAAAGAAAGTTGGGTGCCTAGGGAGGGGAGGGTGAATCGGGAGGTAGGGAATAGGGTGAATATTGATCAGAAACTAATAAAAATAGTTGTGGTCATTTTGCAATAAAAAGGGATAACAGAAAAGACTTTAAAAATAAACTATAACTTGTCTTGGGTGGGGGACATGTGCTCAGCACATGTTAGAATCAAGGGGTGACTTTGAATATTGATCCTCTCCTTATACCATGGGATCTGGTGATCAAACTCTCTTTGTTCCACTGGCCTATAGTTACTTCCATTACTTTTTAAAAAAAAAAAGACATAAGCAAAATGAAACATTTCTTAGTTTTCTCCTTTAAATGTTTATCTCAAGCACAGAAATTAAAACTATGCTTCTAAATACTGCCCTGAGCCTGCTTTCCCTTGATTTAGCAATGTATCTTGGAGATGCGTTTGTTAATACACCTAGGTCTTCTTGGGGGTCGTTGGCAGCAGAGAGCTGTGTGGCACAGATGGCCTCTTTTTTTATTTTCTTAAGATCTAAAGTGTGTTTATATGCGGGCATCGATGTGTGGGTACTGAAGTGGTCGAAAGAGGATGTCAGACTCCCTGGAGTACTCGACTGTAGCAGCATAATCTTTCCTTTCTCTACCCCTCCCAACTCCCCAGCACCATATATATGAGATACATGATATATATTGATTACATATACAATGATATATATTATATGGCAATGAGGAAGGAGAGGAAAAGGAGAGAAGAGGTCAGATGAGAGAGGAGAAAGGAGAGGAAGGGTGGAGCTTACTTAAAAAAAAATCAAGCCAGGAATGATGGCTACAATAATCCCAGTACTTGGGAGGCTGGCTTAGGAGGACCATGAGTTTGTGGCCAGCCTGCTTTTCATAATGAGTTCTAGACTGGATATGTAATGAGAATTTGTTTAAAAATCAGAATAGTGGTATTTTTAACACAGAGAAAAATAATCATTATGACTTAGGTACTTTAGTTGGTCAATGAGAGCAAAGAGTTTGGGAGACTGAATTCTCCAAGGAGAAAATCTTGAGGTTAAAGTTTTGTCGTCAGCATTAGTTACTTTTACATACATTTGGGGCGAAGTAGTGGCAAACACAACTTTTTAAAGGAAGGGTTTATTTGACTCACAGTGTGAACGGAAGTCACAGTGGTAAGTTGATGGTGGTTGGAACACGAGGCGGCTGGTCACATGCCATCTGTAGTCAGGAAGCAGAGAGTGACGAAAGGTGGCGCACAGCCAGTGGTCGGTCACCTTTCGATGAAGTCTGCTATCCAAACCCACAGAAGGCTGCCATCCACAGTTAGGATGGCCGTCCCCCTTAATTAACACAATTGGCAAACTCTCACAGATGTACCCGGGAGTTTGTTTCCATGGTGAGGCTAAACCTGTCATGCCAACAATCAATAGAAACCATAGCAGTTATCATGGGCACAAAAATAAAATTCTGCCCTTCCTTTGGAATAGTTGATGTTGGCATGACCAAATGACTGAGAAAATATGATGCACCAGTTCAGGGCATGATAGCACGTGCCTGTGATCCTAGCACTAGGCAGAATGAAGCAGGGGGATCTACAGCTTGAGGTCAACCTGATCTATATAGCAAATTCAAACCAGCCTGAACGACAGAGATTCTAACTGGAGAAAGGAATCGCTGGAGCCATAGCTCAGTGTAGAACAAGCTTAGCATGTACAAGGGTCTAAACTTGATCCCTGGCCCCACAGATCTGCAGCGTGCTATCAGAGACACACATACATAGGCAGTGTGTATTAGAGACACACACGCATGCACAGCCACATGCATGCACAGCCCCATTCCTGTCTCTGTTCCCTTAATCACAGCGTCTACACAGCAAGACATCTAGATTTATTTGAAATATCCTCCCGACGGATATAGAAAAGGAGTCAGGGTAAAGAGAGAGAGGACAAATGACTGATCAGAGTGGCCAAACTCTGGCTGGGATATGTGAGCTCCTACTTCCGTTTTTGGCATTTTTGGAGATCTACTTACACTTTATTATTATTATTATTATTAATTGAGACCTGTGCTCTTTGTAAGAGCAGCCCCTCATCACACAGCTGTGTGAGTCACGTTTCATCCCGATGACCAAACGCCCCACAGGGTGGCTTGAGGAAGGGTCTATTCTACCTTTCTGTTTCAGAAATGTCACCTCATCCCGATGGTAGAAGGTGGGGGCCTTCCTCATCTTGTCACGGTTGGGTAAGCAGATAGTGGAAAGACCCAGAGAGCTGTGGTTGTAGAGCCGTTTTCCCAATGACTTCCTCTCTTCCACCACCTTTCGATGACGCCATTGTACCATGAATCCATCAAAGGCGTCACCTGCCCACTAGGCTACAGCCCCTGGTATCATCTCGGACAAACCCCAAAGCGTGCTTCGTTAATCCGCCTAGACATTTCTTAATCCTGGTGGACAATGAACATGAATCATGGTAATCTCCCAGGCTGGCCTTGTCCTCCATTGCTGGGATCAAGGACAACACATCCCTACGCTTGCTGAGAATTGTGCTTTGGTAGAGAGCAACAATCATAATCTTCTCTTTCTCCCTCTGAGACAAGTGATTCACAACAGCACTGGGGGGGGGGTGTTAACAGACTTGGTGAGCCTCCTGGACCTTGGCTTGGTGCAGTATGACCCAAGGATAAGGGGATTCAGGAGGTTTTTGGGCAATGAGTGAGAGAGCTCTACTATTGAGAACCTTAAAATTGCCTGTGGGCATGAATCAATTTGTCAGTTTTCCTGGAATCGCATAATAAATCTTTAAGTTATTCCTTTTTAACAAAGCCATTTTATGTGTATAAGTATTTCACCTGCCTGTATGTATATGTATGTGTGTGTATTTACACACCCGTTGCCCGTAGAGTTCAGAAGAGGGTGTCAGATCCCCTGTAACTGGAATTAATGATAGGCCTGATGTTTGGTGGTGGGTTAAGGTAAGTTCTCCAGTACCCTTGGTGAGCACTGAGCTGACCAAGGAGTTTGCTAGACCTGGAGTTGGGACTTGCAGTGTTTTTCAGGCCCTGGAGGCTCCACAGGACTCTCGACTTCCAGTATCTTTGCTTCTGGGTGGCACAGCAGATGGACTGGGAGCTGCCTTTGTTTGGAAAGAAATGTGTGTTCTAGAATTCCTAAGGGAAAAGTTGTGGTGGGCCAGAAGGGAAGAGCGTTATTCCATTCCTAGGCCAGCAGCCCCAAGAAATTCTTAAATGGGGTCTCATGTAGACCAGGCTGGCTTCACACTCACTGTGTAGCTAAGGCTGGCCTTGAATTCCTGATCCTCTTCCACCCAAGTGCTGGCATTATACATATGCCCCCACTTTGTTCAGCTAACATATGTGCGTACATGCGTGTGTAGTGTGTGTGTGGACATCTTCCCGTCTCTCTAGAGTGATGGGATTATTGGCATGTGCCACCACCCCATATTTTAAACATTTATTGTCATAAAATACCTATAAATATCAAGCGATAGCAGTGTATGTCTGCAGTCCCAGCGCTGGGGAGGCCAGAGTAGGAGGGTCAGGAGCTGGAGGCCAGCCTGGGATGTATCGCAAGTGAGACCTTGTCTCCAGAACTGGTGGGATGGAGACATGACAAAAATAGACGTAACTACAACAAAACCCCACATGAAATTACATTTATGATCTCAGGCTCTTTAAAGCATGCATCAGTGTTAATAAATGGGCTTTTCCTGTTGTCACTCTCTTCATTGAAAGGCAGAAGCCGCGTAGCCACAAGAATTCTTCAGCTTTCTTAGACCCTAGAGACCTCCATTTTACTTCCTGTCTTGGGATCAGGGGGTCCTCATCGTGTGTGCCTGGCTTGATTCACTTAGTGTGTTGCCCCCCAGGTTCCTCTTGTATTGTGTGACAGGGTCACCTTCCTTTATTAGGCCAGATAGGACCTCACTGTACAATGTCTCCCATTCGACTTCTGCAGTCACCAAGCCAGCCGAAGGACACTGGCTGCTTCCATAGCTCAGCTATCATGTGTGATGTTGGTGCCAACACAGATGTACAAACAGCCTTTGGTGACCCTGTTTCCAGGTACACACAAGTAAAACTGTTATATAATCTTGTAACTCATTTTTTTTCTTATTATTTTTTTGCCTTTTGGAATAGGGTCTCACACTGTAGCCTAAGCTGGCCTGGACCTCTCTGTAACCCTCTTGCCTTCTAAGTACCGAGGTTACAAGTTTGAGCCATCCTGCCTGGTCTTAGCCCCTCCTCTCTCTGTCTCTGACTCTCTTTGTCATTCTGTCTGTCTCTGTCTCTCTCCTCTCTCCAACCCCTCTCTGCTACTGAGCTGTCCTCCCAGACAGTCCTTTCAGAGGGGGCTCCATACAGTTTCTCGACAATGGTTGAACCATTTTACATTTCCATTGTCAGTGTATAGGTTGCAGTTTCTCTTTATTCTTGCATCATTTGCTGCTTTTTCTCTGAGGGTTTTTTTTTTATAGTAGCCATCAGAACGAGTGCCAGATGGCGTCTTGGCATTTACTTCTGGTCGAATCTACAGGTTTGACATTCCAGCACACAGTGTCAACTTCTCTGAGCCCAGAGAGTAGTAGGACTTGGAGTCCTGGGCTCCAGCTTTCTTCTGCTGCCTCATTGATCAGGATAACAGTAGAACCAATGACGGAAAGGCCTAGAAGGCATATTTTACCTTTTCTCCATGGCACTTCAGTCAGGGTAATCCTCCGGAAGCTAGTTCCGGGTACCACCCCGGGCATCTGATTCAAGATGAAGAGTGATGTGCGTGGAACTGGCCAGCACATAGACCACTGAGAACAGACTCTTTAATACAAGGATTACAATGAACAGATTTGGTCTTTCATTTCTTCTTAATACTTGAAAAGCCACGTGCTGTTTCCAAGCTTGCTCCAGGGTGGTAGCAGGTGGATTTATTCCTCCATTTGCACTCAGAGCCACAAAGTCAGAGCTACCTTGAAACTGAAACCAGGAAAATCCCTTATCACTGGCCAGGGGAGGAAGCACAAGCCTGTCTGCTGTTGTTATTAAATAATTACCTAGTTGTTGACATACCGCAGGGGTGGTAGAAGCCGCCCTGCTGGCAAGAAGGACTGGGGATTAGTAATGCTCTTGGGTCATGAGGTTTATAAATGATGCAGGACATTTTTGTGTCCCTGAGTTTTGGCTTGGAACTGTCAGACCAGGGCACTCGTTCTTCCAACTCAAATAGCCAGGCCTTGATGTGGTAAGTAGTTAACACCGACTGTGTAAATGACCGTGGCTAACTGGTCCAGTTATTCTGAAGATACTGAAAAGTCATGGAACACCAACAGAGGCAGTTGCGTCAGTGATCTGGAGGAAAGGGAATGAGGAGAAAAAAATGGTAACCAGAATGGCTTAGCCTTTTTGACAATCTACTGTCATCACTTGATCTCAATAGCCAGCAAGGCAGGTTCCCTCTGTAATAAAATCTTTGGGACCAACTCCATCCTGAGCTTCTGGGGACATGTTCTTGCTTAGTAGTGTCTTCTATCTATATTCCTAATAGCAACCACTATGTGTCTGCTACACAATTCCTGCCGAGCCCTGGACTGCAAAGTACATAACACGTAGCAATAACTCTCCAACTTAAAGAATTTCAAAGAGAAGCTACGAGTTTATTTCTAGACAGTGATGCTGGTGGCACACACCTTTAATCCCAGCACTCGGGAGGCAGAGGCAGGTGGGTCTC
>LOEQ01003231.1:126728-137197 GCA_001685075.1 Bramus lutescens | reverse complement strand
AGTTCAATTCCCAGCAACCATATGGTGGCTCACAGCCATCTGTAATCAGATCTGGTGCCCTCTTCCGGTGTGTTGGCATACATGGAGGCAGAACGTTGTATACACAATAAATAAATAAATAATTGAGAGAGGGGGGCTTCATATAAAATGTAAGAGAAAGAGGGGCGAATGCAGTAGCACACAACTTTAACCCCATGGTTCTGTTTGGAAGGCAGAGGCAGGAGAGTCTGTGAGTTCCAGCCAACCTGATCTACATATCTAATTCCAGGCAAGCCAGGGCTTCCAAGTGAAACCCTGTCTCAACAAGCAAGCATATATACATGTGCGTACTCATGCGTGTATACTCACACACACACACACACACACACGATGTTAATTTTTTTAATGTAATAACAAATTTACAGAAGGATATAATAAACTTTGGGCTGAGATGGCTCAGCAGGTACAAGCCCTCCTGATGATCTGAGTTCAATCCCCAGAACCCAGAGTAGAAGGAAGAACCAATTCCTACACGTTGCTCTGATCTCCAAATGTGTGCTGCCATACACACACACACATACACATTCCATATACATAAGTAGAAAAGGTTTTGTTTTTTGTTTTTTTCGAGACAGGGTTTCTTTGTAGCCTTGACTGTCCTGGAACTCACTCTGTAGACCAGGCTGTCCTCAAACTCACAGGCATGCAAACACCACCACCCAGCTAGCAGAACATTTTTGTAATTCGTAATTTTATATTAGTTAAGAGATTAAGTTAAACCAGGAGGTGATAGGGCACGCCTCTAATCCCAGCACTCAGGAGGCAGAGGCAGGTGGATCTCTGTGAGTTCGAAGCCAGCCTGGTCTACAGAGTGAGTTTCAGGACAGCCAGGACTACACAGGGAAAACCTGTATTGAGAGAGTGAGTTAGCATGAGTAACTTCTCCATTGCACACCATGACTACTTGAGTGATAAACATACACAAAACCACGCTAGTCTCAAGTCACCAGCCTGCAACTTATTTTATAGTTTTGAGAGGAGATATCATGGCTTACATGTATAATTGCTGTGGAACTAGAATTGCTTAGGTTTAGGTATGGCCACCATAAACAACTCCAGGAGACCTAAACAATGCAAAAGCAAAAATAAAAAAAAAAATAAAACAAGGAATAAAGGCAACATTTTCCAAATGGTTTCTTCTCGTTTTCCCTAACCTCAAGGAAACTGGTTGTGAAGAACTCAAGTTCCTCATCTCCCGCTCCACCCCAACTGCCAATCCCTGCAATGCTTGTAAGGAAAGAATGGCTTGAGAATTAAAGCCCCTGGTGCACTAGAGTGTCTCTCTAACTTTTTCACCCACGTGTCCTCTACCTACCATTCCCTAGCAACTCCAGCTTTTTGGAATATTTGTTAGTAACTTACCCCCTGTGTTCTCTTCCACTGCAAACTAGTTTCCAACTATGTCACTTAAAAAAAATGTCTAAGGAAAGTCCTGCTGAGTCTAGTGTCATTTCTAAATGGTTCCTTTGGGACTGGTGAGATCACTCAGCAGGTAAATGTGCTTGCTGCCAAGTATGATGAACTAACCAAGTTTGATTCCTGGGACCCACATGGTGGAAGGAGAGAACTGACTTCCAGAAGTTGTTCTTTTGACCGTGCATGTGTTGTGAACACATATACACAAAATAAAATGTAACACAAAATTTTAAAGGAGCCACATATAATATAGAAATGGATGCCTGCAGGTACATTTTGATAAATTTTTACTTACAAAAGCAAGCAGTGGACATATTTTGCCTCATAGGCCATAATCTATGGTCTTGAAAATTCATCACACCTTATAAAGGTTTAAGAATGGAATTAGAAGCCGGGAGGTGGTGGCACATGCTTTTGATCCCAGCACTGTATGAGTCTGAGGGCCAGCCTGGGGTACAGAGTGAGTTCTAGGACAGCCAGTGCTACAATCACCTTTCTTTCCAAAAGATTATTTAAAACTTTAGTATGTATGTGTTACTCTTCTGAATGTACATGCATCTGAGTGCAGATGCCCATGGAGCCCAGAAGTGTAGGGTTTCCTGGAGCTTACCTATGGGCAGTTGTAGCCACACAAGATGGCTACTGGGAACCAAACCCACGTCCTCTGTAAGAGTATGCTCCTTAACCACTGGGCCATCTCTCAAGTCCAATAAATAATCATCTTATGGAAAGAGCTGTCTTGTATGTCAGCCACTAGCTACCTGAAACTTCTGTGCCCAGGAAATGTGGCTAGTTCATATTGAGACATGCTTTAAATGCAAAATAATACATCTAAATCATGAAGATTTTGTATGAAATACTGTTAATATTTTTTTCTTTGTTATTTATTCATTTATTTCATGGTGCTGGGGATGGAACCCAGGGCCTTATGAATGCTAGGTAAGAATTCTTTCTTTGAGCTGTCTTGATCCATTGTTTTCCTTTACACAAAATTTTCAGGACCCAGATGAGACTCCCTTCCCACAGTGTGAATCCTGGGGACCTAACCACATGGCTTGGTAGCAAGCACTTTTCCCCACTGAGGTATCCACCAGCACTTTCAAACTTTGCTGTTTTTTCCAGCAGGCTCTGTGTAGCCCTAACTGTCCTGGAACTAGTTCTGTAGACCAGGCTAGCCTTTAACTCAGAGATCTGCCTATCTCTGCCTCCTGAGCACTGGGTTTAAAGGTCTGAATCATGACACAGGCTTACCAGCACTTTTATTTATTTCATGAAACAGAGTTGAAGCACGATTAATAAAAAACTCAGGGATAGAAATTGGGGTTTAACCTCAAGATCCGAAAAGCAAAGCAGCCAGCCACTGGCTTTTACCTCGACTTAGTCAAAAATGGAGACCCTGCCTGCAGGAATCTCAGAATGAGACTGTGTCTGAGAGCTGTAGCTGTCTCCTTCCCATTTTATAATCCTCTCTAGGGCTGGGATTAAAGGCATGTACCACTACTTCCTGGGTTCTATGGCAAACTAATGTGTCTACTGGGATTAAAGGTGTGTTTTATTGCTGCCTGGTATATAAGGCTGGCTTTTCTGATCCTCAGGCAAGTTTTATTTATTAAAACACAATTGAAATGCCACTACACAGTCTTTAGCCTAGGTTGGATTGGAATTTGCAGCAATCTTGGCTTAGTCTCTAAAGTGCTAGGATTGCAACATATGAGCCACTACATGGGTCTCGGCATTAGATTTTTACAGAAGTCTCTTAAGTTGTCTCTAATATCATTCTCCAGGGACTCAAAACGACCAATTAGAAAATTATGGGAAATTACTGAAAGCATTTTTAAACAAAATACTAAAAATGTTAAAATTAATAATCACTGTCATCAAGCCACATTCATAGTGAGGGACAGGCTACCTGAATCTAAATCTCAGCCCTGATATTAACATGACTCTCTCTGTGCCCCAGTTTCAACTATAAAATTGGAGCCTTGTGCCCAAGGCTATTGGGAGGCTATTCAGAATCTGTATGTATTACATGCTCAGAACAATGTCCAACATGTGCCAGACATTCAGCAAATGCTATGATTATTAGAATGCTTACTAATTTTGTTCTCTTTAAGTCCAACTGCAACCTAGAATTATTCATAAAACTTTTCTTAATGGTGGGGATCAAACCCAGGGCCTTGTCCATGCTAGGCAAGTACTCTGCTAGGGTGTTGCACCCCCAGTTGGCTTACCATATTCTGATAAACTTCAAAGATCCAAATGCCCACTTCTATAACCAAAATATGTGATCTTCTTCCTTAGACTATTTAGCTCTAATAGAAAACTTTTTGCTCATCAATGAGTTTCACACAGCCTATAAACTACAAGTTTTTCCCTTTTTAGAAGTTCACTTGTGGGACCAGCAAAATATTCATCTAGAAAAGGTCCATGCCACTGACGCTGAGGACCTGGGTCCCACAAGGTAGGAGAGAACTAATTCGTACAAGCTTTCCCGATGTAGTCCTGGGCACTCATGCACCCAAACACGTACAGATAATAAATGTGATTTAGAATGCTAAATGCTCATTTGTAAATGTTCTTCTTGGAACTTCTAGCTGGGTGTGGCAGTATATCAGTATATACCTGTAACCCTGCACTCGGATGGCTGAAGCAGGATTACTGTGGTCAAGGTCAGACCCTGTTTGAAAAACAAAACTAAAACCACCTTACTTCCATAATTCCTCTTAACTATATGATTCAGTTCCCACATCCTGTTATATAGAACAACTTTCCAGGCAAGAGAAAGACACATGTGGAATCAATTATTTTCCCTGGTTTATATGGAACAGAGTAATACTGGAGGAAACAAAATATATTAGTTGCCATGTCAATAAAATTTTTCCTCTTGCAAAGTTTCATAATATAAAAAATTGGATTCAGAACTGATTACAGTAATATCACGAAAATAAAGGCCACAATTGAATGTTATTTGAACCTATTCCAAATTAATCTAGGCTATCTAAAGGGAAATGCACTTTTAATAAACACTTTTAAATTCAAATATTAAGCCACCATATAAGTAAACATCTTAAATAATTCACAATTTTTTCAAGAAATGAAACTGAAAACCTCTGGTTTCACATATTTACATGCAGAAACAAAAAGTTAATAAAGCAAGTTGTGTTGGTGTACACTTGGAATCTCAGCACTTGGGAGACTGAGAGGACCACTACAAATCTGAGGTCTATCTGGGGTACACAGTAAGAGCCTACATCAAAAAACCCAACCAACCAACCAACCAACAGAACCACAGAAACTCCATGTTAGCCTGTTATTCTAGAAGTCACAAAAAGCCCCCAGGGGTCATTAAAAATATGTGAAAAATTATATAAGCCATTGTTTCTCAAACTTTTGATTCAACTAATCTTAACAATAGTCTTCTTTGAAGACTTCCTGTATGCTTACTGTATTTGAAAATGTTGGCTTTAGACGTGGAGTCAGCATTTCCCATAAAGGGCCAGATGGCAATATCATGAGTTTTCAGGCCATATCCTGTCCGTGTCAGTTTCTTACAATCATTTTTCTCCCAAGTGACGTGGATCAAACCCAAAGCTTTACATGTGCTAGGCAAGTGCTCTACCACCCAGCTACACACTTCCCAAGCCTACTTTTCTTATAATCTTTACAACTCCTTTGAAAATATAAAAACTATTCTTAGCATAATCTCTGTAAAAACAGGCCACAAGTAGATTTGCCCTTGATCCTGTTTCCCAGTCCAGCTTCTACACTGTTTCTTTTTGTTCCAGTACCAACAACACTATTTTTTTTTCCCTCAAACATTTGTCCAACATAACCTTGGTGAAGCCTTTTGAACATGCCCTTACCTGTTCCCCTTTAGGTAACGTACTGTGCTAGTGTATCACCAATATTCATACTTACTGTCCAATCTCTGTTCTCTCCCCACCCACCCATGTGTGTCCATGAAGGCAGACATTGGCTGCTTTGCACTGCACAGAAACAGTTCTAGGAACATTAGGCTCTCAATACATCAGTCTACCATCAAACTCATACAACAGATACCAGAGGAAGTGTGTACTTCATGTAATACAACAGGTTAAAAAAATGCTCAAAGACAAAACTGACAAGTAATTTAAAGCTGTTCAAGTAGTCATAAGACAGTTTAAATAAAGGGTGTTAAAAGCTAAAACATTTTTGCTAGATATGTCTGAGACAGGGCTACAAAATCAAAACTAATCTAGACTATATAGTAAAACTATAACAAAATAAAAAATTTAAGTACTTTTTACCATCCCATGAAATGTTTGGTTCTTAGTCTAATTCTCTTGAAGCATACTTTAGCTAGTATAATAAACAAATTTCAATTATAATTCCTAAGTCTCTCTAAAGATCTACTTTCTTTGATCTTATCCGCAAGTGTTCCCTGCCAGTTCAACTAGTTTGGCAGCTTTAAAGTTTGGCAAAGCAATAAGTTTGTTTTTTTTCAAACCAGCTCCTTCTCACATTATTTCAATATAAACTTCTGAATACTATCACTTCTACCATCCACCATTTGATTAAACAAGCAAAATACTAGACTCCACTGACAGGTAGGCTGCAAATATACTATGCTCAGTGATTAGTCTGATATGAAAAATATTTAAAATTGCTACATGCTGTCTTGCAAATATAATTATCACGTCTAAGAGACAAGACTTATCTGACTACAACCTGTACACACACACATTCACAGAGAGAGAAGATAATGAGTAACTGGAATGTAAAGTATCACTATTAAGACTATACAATGTCTCAATTTCTGTCTAAAGCATTATAAACCATTGGAAAATATTTTCTACTGTTACCACTGAAAAACTGACCTTGGACGTCTCGGTAAGCCACAGTAATAGATATACTAGTATCATTATGAGCCTTATTGGCTAGTTAGTTACAACAGGGTCTCATATAGACAAGGCTGACCTCAAACTTCTGATCCTCCTGCCTCCATCTCTCAAGTGCTGGGATTACAGGTAGGCTAACCTAACCTTAATGTATGATCTAAATCATACTGTATGTCTCATCCAGACATTATAGAATCAAACCTACAAAAAAATTTGACAGATAGTATAGGGAATGCTTACAAGAATATTTGAATGATTTCAAGCTATCCATACAATTTTACCTTTCACATGGCTATAATTCTGCCATTATCAAACAAGCAACTTTGAACTCTAAAAAGAATTTTTAAATCCAACTACTAAAGATTAAGACAACTAAAAAAAGAACTCTTCAAGCCAATTCCTTACCAACACAATTTTGTACTTTCAAAATGCTGAGACTGTAATTTGAAAAATGAAGGATAGACTCCTGAGGTAGAGATGGTAGCACACAGGCTTGTAACCCTAACTACTTAGGAGGATGAAGCAAGGATCACAAGTTCAAAGTCCACCTGAGCAACTAAGCAAGTCCCTATTTCAAAATAAAAACTAAGGCAAAAAGGGTCACGGATGCAGCCAGCATGTGATGGAGCACTTGCCTAGTCTCTACAAGGCAGAGGGGAGACCTCAGATCTTCAACTGTTACTGTCCCCTCAGTTGTCACAAAACACTGGTGAAATTAAAACAGGAAATACTGTAAACAGCCACTACGNTTTTTATCTTTTATAAAGTCAGGTGAGTCTCAAATTCACATTTTACCATATATCCTTGGAGAGTAACATGGCCCAATATACCAGTATATCCCACTTATCTATTCCAAGTAACATAACATGAGAAACTGCACTGTGTAATTCCTTTATTTTCTGCATGTTAGTGCTTCAGCAACACTACAACCATAAAGAACAATTCCAAGTACTGCACTTTTTAGCTGGGGGAGGGGGATCACAGTCTACAGACTCATTTACTTATATCAGACAAGATTAACCTCATTCAGAACTTACTGCAAGTTTATAAATTCACACAAATACAGAAATTGATGCAATTAAACAAAATCTTTAGGATCTTATTGTTTTAATTCTTCCATTATAACTTTTTCTGCAGGCTCAATTTCCTGCTTCATAATCACCAATGGTTATGGTTCAATTTAACTACATTAATTATAAACCTTTTATAGATACTCTTAAAGAATTAAGTGAAAATTGCAGTTTCTTTCCAAAAGGTTTAAGGTTTTCAAATTTCAAATGTTTCCCCCCTCCCACCTTTTCAGACATGTCAAATAAACTAAAAAACAACCCATCTCACCTGCAACATTCAGTAATAGCAATCACTTGTATAAAATTTTAACTATGCCCCCAGTTATTTTAAGACACACAAAAAATGGCTGTCTACCAATCTGTCTGTCACAAGTTAGAATACTACATTTAAGAATCAACATGAGGGTTTCAAGTTTCCTCCAGTTTAGGCATTTATACCTTTGTGCTTATTTTGTTTCAGGATGTTACTATAGCATTGACATTTGTATAACCATATTTATGTACCTTAAAATGTAATCATTTGAAACACTAAGAATTACATTTACGGTGGAGCTTTGGGAATTTTAAAAAGCAACTACATAATGTTCTTAAATATGTGAATCAGCCTCATTTCTAGATATTTTTATTAATGTGAAACTGATAACTTTAGGCTTTAGTTGCATCTTGAATTCAAAAATCCCTCTGCACCAATAGGAGCCTACAACATAGCACCTTTTCTCATCTGCTTTAAGTTAGTTTTCCTTAGAGCTCGTTTCTGTATAGCCTTCTGTTTCTCATACATCTTTGGTAAAAGCTCCATTATACAATATGGCCAAAACATGAAGGACCAATACTGTCAACTATACCATGATATCCGGCTTGATTTTAATTTTCAGACACCCTCATAAACAAAACCATTCCACCTTTTCCTGCATACTGCCCTTGCAGGCTACACTTCTCAAATTCCCTAAGTTTAACTCCTTGACGATCACTACATTAATCCTTAAGGCTACATAAGAACCAGATGCTGTTTTACAATTTTGAATCAACACTAACATTTGGTTCAACATATTACCATAGTGGTCTCAATCTAGCAGCTGGTCCTAACCAGCTCATCTTGTTAAGATCTGGTTATCACCAGTGAGCACAATGCTTACCCTTAAAGAAAAATAGGTTTACATTCATTGTCATCTGTAGGTTCTTTCTCTCCGGCCTACTTCTCCTTTGTCATCTCTCCAGTCTACACCACTCACTCAGCACATTTCCTTCCTTAAGGAGATACTGTATGACTGAACCAACAGGGTATCTAGATGCATGAGTTAATCCTACAATCAAACAAAACTAAACACCTTTTTAAAAATAAAACATCTTTTCCAGTGTTTTAATTAATGGAGATGTAGATCACTCATTTCTAAAGAAAAAGTCATATATCTTCAGTTTAAGCAGTTGCTATAATGTGACAACAGGAATGTGTTTTCTCAGCTAGGTAAAAGGTGCATGTAATTTGACTTTTTCAATGTTTTATTAGTGAACAAAGCAAATGTTGAGTAATTTTAAAGCTACTGGTCTTAAAACATTTGAAACAAGGTAACATACTCTTGATTTTGCCCGAAAGTCACTTAAAATATCTACAAATATTTCATCTGTGTGTGGCGTACACCATTATTGCTCCATTTTCTGGAAAGAGTATTTTTAAAGGTAAGAAGAGAGGGAACCAGCAAAGTTAGCAACTTTGCTATGAAAAAGATCTGCACCCTCTTACAGGGGAGCTGTTTCAGGCAGCGAAAGTTAGCTACGGTAGGGGAGCTTGAGTTTGCCCTACTCATGCACGCTAAGAGCTGACACTTCAAGGGACTTCTCCCATTACCTGTTTGACACACTCGTGTGCAACTGGAACATTACACTGCTATTACTCATTAGCTTGCCACTGTGGGCTAAGTTCACCATACTGGTCTTGGATAGAAAAGGTCACATTTGAAATTGCTAAAGTTAGCGCTAACAAGGAAGGGGGAGAAGGCCTTAAATATAAAAGACAAACGGCAGTTTGATTAAGCAATAATTTTCAGTTTACTAGATGAAACAGACTTGCAACATAGTCTGCATGAATGCAAAATAAGCCATCTACAGCAAGTGATAAGAAACGGGGCAAAAAGGAAAAAAGCATACATGGGGGGAGATCCTCTCGAAATAAAAAATCAAACCATTATTATAAAGGACTTTACCAAGAGCTGCTATTACCCCACCCCGTTTGCTGGAAGTCACAAGAGAATCTAGCACTGTATTCGTGTCAAATATCAGATCAGATCAGCGCACCCTAACGCAAAGCCAAAAAAATAAAAAAGGAACAAAGAAAACCCCAACCCCACTAAACCGTAGAACAGTAACTCCAGAGTTCAGATTCAAAAAAGAAAGTGGCAATTGAAAGAGGTTGATGATGGTGGCGATAATCCTATGAATGGGTTTTTGATTTCTCTCCTTCCGGGGGATGGGTGGAGGATGCTCATTACGATTTGTAGTTAGAGGTTAACCATGTGAGCCCCTCATAGAGTCCGTCCCCGGAGGTGGCACAGGAGGGCTGCACATACCAGTTCCTGTCCCGAATCCGGGTCAGGCCCAGTTTCTCCTGGATCTCATGGGGTTTCATGGCATCGGGCAGGTCCTGCTTGTTGGCGAAGATGAGGATTATGGCGTCCCTCATCTCCCGGTCATTGATAATGCGGTGCAGCTCCTGGCGGGCCTCGTCGATGCGGTCGCGGTCGGCGCAGTCCACCACGAAGATCAGACCCTGGGTCCCGGTGTAGTAATGCCGCCAGAGCGGCCGGATCTTATCCTGGCCGCCCACGTCCCACACGTTGAACTTGACGTTTTTGTAAGTCACCGTCTCCACGTTGAAACCCACCGTGGGAATGGTGGTCACCGACTGGCCCAGCTTCAACTTGTACAGGATTGTGGTCTTGCCGGCCGCGTCCAGGCCCAGCATGAGGATCCGCATTTCCTTGTTCCCGAAGATCTTGGATAGCACCTTCCCCATCGCGTCGGAGGAGCCGGGGCCGGGGGCATTCAGGTGTCCCGGGTCCCCTCTGCCTAC
>LOEQ01003231.1:109126-126185 GCA_001685075.1 Bramus lutescens | reverse complement strand
CTCCCACCTATCGCTCTCCGATTGTCTCCCCGGTTTTTCTCCTCCATTACCCGGAGGTCGGGGAGCAAAATGATTTGGGCGTGGGCCTCGTCGACCCTCAAGGCCGACGCTCCTTCCCACTCAGCCGAGGCTTGTTCCCAGACTCCCCGCGCGAGGTCCCTCCCGCTTGCCCCGAGCCTTCCAGCGCCCGGGTCTCCTTTTTACCCCGTCGCCTCCGACTTCCTCCAGTTTTCTGGAAGACACGTGGGAGGTCGGCGTTGCACAGAATCCGTCAGTCCAAGTAGCCCGCACTTTTTCTAGTTTCGGGTTTGCTCCTAGACCCTGCTTTTGAACGTTTAAACTCGCTCTCTTTGTAAACCTCTTCAGAACCACCCACATTTCTTAGGAAAAGAGGATCAGGGTCGACGAGAGGGCTCTGGTGCCAGGCACCGAGAGTGAGGACGCGCGCTCCATCCCCAGAACCCTTATGGTTAAAAAAAGAAAAACAACTCCCTTAAATTGACCTCTGGACTCCACGGATAATAAGAAAATCTAGTTGGGTTTTGGTTTTAAATACTCTTTCATTTAGTGTGTGCGCAAGAGGTCAGAGGACAACTTGCCAGGGTCAATCCTCTTCCACCATGCTGGTCCTAGGTATTAAACTCAAGTTATCAAGCGTCACCATCTTGCTGGTCCTGGAAACCTTTTTGTATTAAATGGATAGTGTTAAGGTTAGAATAGGGTGAAACTTTAAATATCAAATAAGGGCAAAAATAAACGCAAGGGGAGAAAAGCAGGGAAGTTAAAAGTTGTTACAACAGCGGATGATAATTTACTGCTTCTATTTTATAAGTTAAGAAAATTGGAAGCCACCGGCAAGTCATGGTGGCTCACTGATGACGGTGAGGAGGCCAAAGAGTTGCCACAAATTCCACGTCAGCCTAGGCCTAAGCTAGAGTGTGTGTCTCTGGTTGACAAGTAGTACATCTAATGTTTATTTCAGGCTGGATTCCCATGCTGGCCTCATTCACTGTGTAGCTCAGGATGATCTTGAAATTATTCTCCAGCCGTCATCTCCCAGGATACAGGGTAAGGTCACCGGTGCGACCCAATTTATAGAACAACGGGTACACTTGAAACCACACCAGGCTTTCCTCTTGGGTGCTGACTGCAGATTCGAACTCTGGTACTTACACTTACAGGTGAAGTGCTTTTTATCCACTGAGCCATCTCCCCAGCCCCAACAATAAAATATTAAAGAATAATTATAATACAAAATCATTAACAATAGCCAGAACATAGTCACTGAGACAGAATTTTAAACTTTGTATACCATGCCACTTTTTAAAAATAGGTCAATTTGGAGTCTGGCTGAGGTGGTTCAGTGGTTAAAGCTTGCCACCACCCCTGACTTGAATTCAATCCTTGAGATCCACATGGTGGAAGGAGACCTAACTCCTACAAGTTGTTCTCTGAATTCCACTAGCACACAGTGTCACACACACACACCAAATAAAGCATAGTTTAAAAAAATATGAGGTTTGCCAGGTGGTCATAGCATGTACCTGTAATCCCAGCACTCAGGAGGCAGAGGCAGGCAGATTTCTGCGAGTTGAAAGCCAGCTGGTCTACAAAGTGAGTTCCAGTTCAGCCAGAGCTGTAACACAGAGAAACCCTGTCTTGAAAAACCAATAAATAGATAGATAGACAGACAGATATATTAAAAATGTAAGATGGTATATGCCTTTGACCCCAGCACTTGAGAGGTATAGGCTGATGTATATCTGAGGCTAGGCTGGTCTACATATCAAACTTCAGAACAGCTAAGGTTACATAGTAGGGTCTTGCTTTAAAAAAAAAAAAAAGATAAATTTTAATATAATCAAAAGACTTCTAAGTGGTAACAATTTAGGCAACTACTAAATCATACCATGGATGAAACATTTTATTTTCTTGATTCCTTCTGGGGAATAATTTTTATTTGAATTATCTTATTAGTGGTACATAACAGTTGGTCTCATTTTGAAATTTTCAAATATGTACATAATATTTTTCAACCGTACTAACCCTCGGTTACTTTCTCTTAATCCCCTTTATGCTGATTTCCTTTTTTCAACTAAGACCCCTTCTGCTTTCTTGCCTTTTTTTTTTTTTTAATTTTTGAGACACAGTGAGTTTCATTGGGGTTATTTGCAGGAACATGGGCACATTACCAGTGGCTATGACCCTGAAAACATGCCTCTCCCTCCCCTTTCAATCATTAACTGCCTATAACTTGGAATAGGATATATACATGAGCCCTCCCCACCTCCATGATAGGGTATTAACAGACCCAGTCTCCTGCAAGGAGGCAACCATAGCTGTTGACCGAGCAGTTCAAGAGTGCCAAGAGCCAGGTCACACCATACCTGAAAGTCTGTCCCATCCTTTCCCTCTCCTTCCCAGTATCTTATATTCTCTGAGCTTTGCAGGAAGCAATATAGATGTACTGTTTATGGCTTGGCACTCCCAGTCATGAGTCTCTGCAGTCACTGCTGCCCACTGCAGAGAGAAGCTTCCCTGACCAAAGTTGACAACTCTACGTGCATAAACAGTTATTTAGAAGGCAATTTGATAGGTACATCAGGTCTATTTAACAAGACACCAGCAGTAGCCCTCAGTTCCTGGTAATGACTATTCATTACCATGAATTCAAGTTTTTATACATTTACAAGAGTGAGATGAAGTGGTACTTCTTCTTCTGTGTCTAGAACATTTAAAAAAAGGTTTTTAAAGTTTATTTGGTTGATTTTTTGTGTGTATTTTTTGGTTTTTTGTTATTGTTTTGTTTTGTTTTCAAGTCAGGGTTTCTCTGTGTAATAGCCCTAGCTGTCCTGGAACTCACTCTGTAGACCAGGCTGGCCTTGAACTCACAGAAATCCACCTGCCTTTGCCTCCTAAGTGCTGGGATCAAAGGTGTGCGCCACCACCACTCAGCTATTGAAACAGTTTTTGAAGTAAAATTTAAATCCAGGAGTGGTGGCTAAAGCTTGTTATTTCAGTTCTTGGGAAGGCAAGGCAGGAGGATCACTGCAAATTCAAAGCCAGTCTAGGTAACAGTGTCCCCAAAACAAAGAAGACTCAGCATGATGCTTCATCCCTTCCATCACAGCAGAGACAGAGGAGGCAGATCTATGTGAGCTCAAGGCCAGCTTGGGTTACATACAGAGTTCCAGCCAGGGCTATATAGTGAGACTCTGTCTCAGGGAAAAAAAAAATCAAACACATTTTAATTTTGAAAATAACATTTCCATCTAATTAAATAGTTTATGAACAAACTAGCATTTTCATGTATCTGTTTACTGTTGTTGCCATTTTTATTCTTGCAGGAATGGGGCTTGAACACGTGGCTCTGAACTGTGGTAGAACGTGGTAGGCTGGCAGTTTACACTGAGCTGTAGACTTTCCATAGCTGTCCAAGGCCAGCCTTGAACTCTCAGCAATCTTTCTGCCTCCTCCTTCCAATAACATTTGTGTTTATGAAACAAAATATTATATTTCTTTACTGGTACTGTTTTATTAATTTATTTTAAGCAGAAACAAATAAATATAAACTAAACCAAAACAAACTAAAGAAAACTTGAAACTAGAAACCTATAATCTCGGCACTGAAGAGACTGAGGCAGGAAGGATTGCCCAAGGTGGTGTTGAACTTGCCATCGTCTGCCTCAGTGCAACAGGATATGATACACCCAACTTAAAACGCTTTTACTGAACAAAAACAGTAAAAATTGAGACTCAACACAGAACTGGACAATGTACGGATGTCCTTTTGGTTCTCTGAGAGCACCATTTCAGTCAACAAGAACAAATGCCTGATGAAAGGCAGCAAGAAGAGGTTGATCCATTTTCTAAGACAGACTGGCATGATGGGAGCTTGACATGATTGGCATATGGCTCCAGTTATGTTATTAAAAACATTGGAAAATCCGAAGTCACAAGAACTCAAGGAAACAAAACTGCATCTGATGGCCTCAAGGGCCGCGTGTTTAAAGTTGAGTTTTGCTGAGCTACAGAATGACAAAGTTGCATTTAGAAAATTGAAGGTAATCACTGAAGATGTTCATAGTTAAAACTGACTACTTCCATGGCATGGCTCTTACCCCAGACAAAACGCATTCCATGGTCAAAAAGTGCAGACCATGGCTGAAGCTCATGTTGATGTCAGAACCACTGATGGTTATTTGCTTCACCTGTTTTGTATTGGTTTCACTAAAACCAGAAACAACCAGATGCACAAAAGTTCTACATGCAGTATCACCAGGTCCACCAGATCTGGAAAAAGATGGAAATCACACCCTGAGAAGTGTAGACAAATGACTTGAAGGGATTGGTTAGCAAATTGTTTCCAGACAACATGTTGAAAGATACAGAAAAGGCTTAATATTCCATCTGTTTCACACTGTCTGTGTTAGAAAAGGAAAAATGCCGAAGAAACCCAAGTTTGAATGAGAAGATTGATGGAGCTCCATGGTGAAGGTTCTGGAAAAACTACTGGTGACAAGACTGTTGCGAAAGGTGAATGAGCTGATGTAAAATCCAGGCTTTTAATAGAGACAAATAAAAAGTCCTCTTTGTGAAAAAAAATTAAAGAAAATCATTTCATGTGCAAATGTTCTTTGGTACTTCTAATGGATTCTTTTCTGAGGCAGGGTCTCTTATAACCCAGCCTGACTTTGAACCCCTTACCCTCCTGACTATACCTCCCAAGTGCTGAGATTAGAGGCATGACACTTAGTCCACATAATTAAATCCTTAAATTCTTGGCTTACATAGATGATTTACTCATTATTGATTATCAGTTTCTCTAATCCTGTCAGGGGAAAAAGTCTCTCTTCCATGAGTCAAGCAGTCTGTCTTCTTGAAGAAACTGAAGCACAGAAAAAGGTGAGCAAGTTCTTAAGATTAATAAATGAGCCATGCCGTGATGGTGCACACCTTTATTCCCAGCACTCAGGAGGCAGAGGCAAGTGGGTGAAGAAGGACGCTAAGCTGATGAACAGCGGCCCCCACTCCGTTACAAATGGATCTCTGAGTTCAAGGCCAGCCTGGTCTACGGAGCAAGCTCCAGCACAGCCAAGGTTACACAGAGAAACTTTGTCTCAGGAAAAAACAAACAAATCAGTAAATGATGCAGAGCAGATTCAAATTGAGACTTATTTTTATTTATTTTATTAAGGACTGATGATAAGACAAGGTCCTGGGTAGTTATCATGCTGGCCCAAACTCATGTTATAGACAAAGCCATCTTGAATTCCTCTTATTCTCCATCAAGTGTTGTGGTGACAGGCATACACCATCAGAGATGGCTTTTATTTAATTTTTTAAAATTAGGTCTTGCTATGTAACCCAGACTGACCTCAGAATCAAAATCTTCCTGCCTCAACCTTCCAGGTGCTAAGAAAAGTAAGATTTTTATAAAGAATCCATGTCTGACATTCTTTCTCTCTGTGTACTGAATTGTAGTGTTTATGGGTGAACTCGGGAAGCTGGCTGGATCAATGGCTTTTAGCACTGGCTGCTCATTTAAATCACCTGAGGAGCTTTGCAATCACATGCGAGATCAATGAAAATATCTGAGGACAGGGCTTGGTTTTTTTTTTTTTGTCCTTTTTCAAAATAATTCTGGTTTTGTTTGTTTTATTGATTAGCCGGTTTTGATTTTCCAGCCTGTCCTGGAATCTCTGCGTAGCACAGGCTGGCTTCAAACTCATGGCATTCTGTTTGCCCCAACATCCCAACTGCTAGGGTCACAGGCATGTACCACCACTCCGACTCATCCTTTAACTGAGTTTGAGACTTGTGTGCAGCTGAGGCAGAGAACTACTTGTTAAGTTCTTGCATTCGAAATTCTGTGAGGTTTGAATCCCATTTACTATCCCTCATCCCTAAAGTGATTCACCTACACATACCTTTGCATAGTGTGAGCTGAGAATGGGGCCTTTCTCTCCTGTTTGGACTTATTCCAAAATTAGGAGGAAGGGGAGATGAAGATGAGCAAGTAAATCCTCTACCCTGCCTTGGTGTTCCATAGGATTAGTGCGAGTTAGTTATGCTCAATCAATTAACTAATCGGCGTGTTGATCCAAGGTCTGAATTTTGAGAGACTGAAAGTTCCAAAGTTTTAGCTGAGTGTGCATGCCTTTACTCCTAGCACTCCAGAGGCAGAGGCAGATGGACCTCTGTGAGTTCTAGGCTAGCCTGGTCTACATAGTGTAGACTACAGTGCCAGACCAGCCAGAGCTACATAGTGAAATCCTGTCTCAATCAGAAATTTGACTTTTTAAAATCAGAAAGATAGTTTGAAGCTAAACCAAGATTATTATTTCAGCAGAAACTGGCACAGACTTTATACAGCTGATAGTCTTGGGTTATTTTTAAAGAACAGAGAGGCTCAGTCATTCAGGCTGCTTCATTAACTGAATATTATTCCAGACTTAATATTTAAGTCATAAAGCAGCACTCTATGCAGCATTTGCAGTGGCAGTGTTGGGCCTGGACTATCAGCTCCTTGGTTGTACTGTCTGATACAGTAACACGCTGGAGGCAACTTGGTACAGATGGTGCTGTTCAGGAGATACTCAAGGGAAACCAGGCCTCTGATGACTTACTTGTTCTTGTCCTTCAAAGGCCATTGCCATCCGACATTGTCATTTTCAAATGTGTTGTGCTGCCTTCATAGCTATCCTGGGACAAATGCAGGTTGGACATGCTCTGGAGATTTCAACTGTAAAATTTTCCCAACATCCATATTTTCTGCTCTGTTCTGGTTATACTTGTTTTCTCCTCTAAACACTGACTGATGATGATATATATATATATATTCAAACACTAACTTCTACTTGGTGACATCACCAACTAAATGGCACTAAACAGAGTCAATAAAATATTTTACAAGTTTAGTGCTCTGTGTTGCTCTTTTGCCTCTGGATGGAATTTTGCATTTTTCTGCCTAACTTGATAATTTATAGGATAATGGTTAACTTTTCAAGTGAGTCCTCCTAGTGTCTAACTTGTAGTAACGTCCACTTTGTCTAGGAGAACATTCCATTCATACAATCCAGAAAAAAAGAGTTAACCTTCCGTATTGCAACAAAGTAATTGGTAAACCAGCAAATTTACTAATTTAGAACTTGGAATAAAGTAATTTTAGTGCCAGTGTTGCTTTACAGAGAGAGAGAGAGAGAGAGAGAGAGAGTAAGCAGAGTAATAAAAAGGAGGGAGGAGCATGAAGGAGGGGTGAAGATGAGCATTGCAAGGAAGGAAGAGTTTGGAAATGCAGGTCAGGAGAAGGGGAAATGCCACCGAAAACATACCCAGGTAGGTTTGTGTGAGACTTTCTGCTTCCATAGCCTTTGGAGGTTTGGCTCTGTAAGCACACATAGTATGTGTACCAAGGACAAACACTGGAGCAGCTTTGATGCCGCTCAGAACCTTTGAACCACCAGTATGTGATTGCCTGCAGTAGATTCTACCCTGAGATACAGTTTTGAACACTGTGGCAAAGATTTATGAGTGTGGAAATGGTTGTAAAATCCTAGGTAAATGTTACACTGTAACCAATTTAACAACAGCATTTGAATCTGTTTCTATTTTGAGAGAGAAGGATTTACACTACAGTAGATTTAGAAAGACACCTACTGGATTCTATGTCCACAAACAACAGCCCTGTCACACAGGCTGTGGTGCTGAGGACAGGGTCAGGGGTGTGTGACCCTCGCTGGTGGATACTGGGGCAGCTGTTTCTTTTCAGCCTTCACTGAGAGAAGGTCAGTTACCCTGTGCAGTGATTTCAGAGTCTGCGAGAGTAATGCCACAAAAGGGAAACTCCAGAGACTCTGGAGCAGTCTTTAAGGCTTGACTTCATTTACAAATGTAAGAATGTATCTTTATTCTGCTTATTATATCTTATTATCACCACAAGAAAAAAAATCCTATGAATTAGCATGCTGATTATAGGATGTAACCTTGGTTATATAAGAAGGTTGAGCTGGAACTTCATAATAGATTTGGCTGAGATTCTAGGAATAAAACACATACTGCTGCATGGACACCCAAAACTCAGATGCCTTCAGGAACAACACCCCCAACACAGAACACAGAGCGGAGTCCTGATGTCCATTTTTCAGTGATCCCTCAACACAGACAGCTCTGACCACACCACCTGGACCACAGGGAGACAAACTATTCTAATTACCTGCTCTTCCTCCCCACTTCCTTTTCTCCCACCCTCTCTCCTCTCCCTCTGCTGGAGATTAAACCTGCCTACCAGGATGACCACTGAGTATATCCCCACATTTTGTGTTTTGAGATGCAGGCTCACTAAGTAGCCCAGGCTAGCCTCAAACCTGTGATCTTCCTGCTTTTGCTGCTAAGTACTAAAATCTTAGGTGTGGATTGTGCTTGGCACTAATCAAATACCAGTAATTTAGAATTAGGTACAAGGAAAGATTATATAATCTGTTTCTTCTCAATACATCTACATGCTACTAATCAGGATCAGTGTCAAAGTCTATAGTCTATTCTTTTTTATTTTCTTTTTTTTTCAAAGTCTATTCTTTTTGTCAGGGGATACTGGGTGATGACGCAAGTTCTCTTTTTCCAGGAGAAAGAAAGGAGCAGATATGTGGAGGGTGCAGACCACTCCTCTATAGTTCCAGGTCCTTCCTTGGCTCTGTATGTCAACTCTTGAGCTTTATGAGACAGTTTATACCTTCATATCAAATGACATTTCTTTTGCTAAGGCAAGCTCTAGTCAGCTTCTGTTACATGTAAACAGAAGTTACAGCTTAACAAAACACGGCAAGGCAAAACATGCAGGTAAAATAATTTTAGCATCAAAACAATTGCATCAAGCTGGGCATGGTAATACCCATTTGTGTCATGTAGCACTCAGGAGGATATGACTGAAAGATGTGTTCAAGGCCAACCTGGACTACACAGTGTCGCTGCAGGATGGAGTCACAGGGGACTCCCATTGCCACTTGACAGTACTGATCACTTGATCACTCTTTCTTACTGGGGAGGCCTGGTGAAGAACAAGGACACCATAATGAGACCAGGCCCCTCACCATGCCCTGCTGTGACATTGTATATGTAATCTGTATTTGGGTTTTGTCCCCAATTTATAGTACAGAGTTAACACCCTCATAATTCTCTGAACAATCAGCAGAGTAAATGAAACATATTATTACTCATTATAAACCCTTCCAGACACACCCATGTTTATTCTAATGAGGTGACTCTAGAGAGGTGGGTATAGCCTGATGAACCAACCATGAGACAAAGGGCTGGAATTTTGAGATCTCAGGGGGAAAGGTGTGGGGGGTTGAGTTAGCCACTATCAGTCAATGCTAGTCAATCACACTTACACTGTAGAACCTCTACAGCAGCCTAAATGTTCAGAGAGCTTTTGGATTGGTTGATACATCAAGGCCCCAAAAGGCTGGCACCCACAGAAAGGCAGGGAAGCTCTGGGTGCCTTGTGCCACCACACCCTAACCAGACATCTCGCTCCTTTGGCTATTCCAGTGTTGCATTGTATAAAGCAAGCTGGTGGTAGGAAAGTTCCTGCCTGAGCTCTGTGGGCTACTTCAGCATATTAGGAACCCACAGGAGAAAGTCATAGTTTTAGGCCATTGGTCCAAATACAAATTACCACTCTCAGCTCAAAACACTGCTGCCATCTCAAAGGGACCAAGAGATGGTTTACTCTGAGCCAAAGACAGGCAACCACAGCCTAGGAAGACAGAGTTGCCCCAGACATGTTCCAGTACGGAAACAGTTGCATGAACTTTTATATACTCACAGGACAACAACAAGAAAGTTCTAAATCGAGATATTTTCCAAATTCATCGGTGGGAACATCAGGTAGGCAGATTACAGCAGAGTGGAGAAAACTTTGGTTTTCTTGTATGCTATCTGATGACAGTCTCAGCTTCTGAGTTAGTGGAAACTAGTTAGTGGTCTAAGCTGATGCATTTGACCTTATAACCAAAAGGATGTTACATCAGACATAGATGTCTGCAATAATTGGCTACTAAAGGGACTAAAGATGGCCTGAGATAATTTGGTTCCAGATCTGCAACATTCCAACTATCTAAAGTCATGACACTCTAATCAATCAGCCTTGTAGAATATCTTAAGTTTGTCTTTGTTCTGGAAATGTCAGTTCATACTTGGGACTTGAAACTGATACTAGAAACAGGAACATTGTATGTATGTATGTATGTATGTATGTATGTATGTATGTATGTATGTATGTATTCAGGGTGTCATGCCACCCAGCCTGGCTTTGAACTTGCTGTGTATCCAAGGATAACCTTAAATTCTTGATCCTCCTGTTTCCACCCCCTAACTGCTGAGATTCTAGGTGTGTACCACCAAACTGAACCCTTAGCCAGCCAGCTCTGCGCTGACTCAGGGTAGCTCCTGTCAGAACTGAGTCCAGAGACTTACTAAACTGCTTAACGTGTGGGGAACTTCCACACTTGGTCATCCCAGAAATGTTGTGAGTGAACAGGAAAGTGGTTTGTCTCTCACCCTTCACCCCCAGTATCACCGTCTCCTGTGATAAAATGTCAGTGGAAACCAAGTGGATCAGTTATAAAATCACTGCCTTTCTCAGCTAAAGCGGTTAGACAAGTCTAATGGGGAACCAGTGTCCCCCACATCTGCCCAGGAGCATCTCCATCCCCTACCATGTCAACAGAGCCCAGTAGGAAACCTAAACTACTGATTGCCCTTACCTGGCAGAGGCAAGGTTCCCTTGTCGTTAGGAAGCTAGTAAATATTAGCAGGCTTGGAGGTCTTTAGGGCTCAACAGCACCTTCATGATCAGCAGCTCGTAAAAACCAGAACTGAAACCACACAACTCTGACTACTGGTGTACAGAATGGGGTCTGAGTCACATCTGAGCCTGGGTGGAGGCACGGCATTCAAAACTGCCTGCAAGGGCCCCAGTAAACAGTCACCCAAGCTTTGTGAGATGACTATCTATCTGGAGGCTTTGTGGTAAAGAGCAAGAACATACCATGGTTCTCTCCCTCCCGTAAAAGTCTATCCACGTGGGTCTGTCAATCACTTGGGCAGGGCAACACCCCCTGTGAAAAGCTGTCTCTCCTCTGGTAACTTCAGAAAGAGGAAAAATCCTGCCTAGAAAGTAGTTCAGGATTGGTGGGGGGTTGGAGAGATGGCCCAGTGGTTAAGAGCACTTGCTTTTCCAGAGTCTCAGCACTCAAATCAGACAGCTCATAACTCCAGCTCCAGGGAACTGATGCCCTCTTCTGGCCTCCGAGGGTATATCACACATATTGAACGCACATAATGTAAAAAAAAAATTAAGAGAACAGTTTAGAGGAGAGAGGCAGTGTAATATAGAAGATAGACTGTCTCCAGCAGAGTAGACAAGAGCGCTCTCAGAGGGTGAGAGTGGACAGTAGATCCACTGGCAAGAGATCACTGTGCTGACCTACTTGTTTTTAAAGCGGTGTGTGTGTGTGTGTGTGTGTGTGTGTGTGTGTGTATGCATGTGCGTGTGTGTGCATGTGAGTGTGAGTGTGTGTGTGTGCGTGTGAGTGTGTGTGTTTCCCACAGTGTGAATGTAGAGATCAGAGGACATTCTAAAAGAGTCAGTTCTTTCCTTCCACCACTGAGTTTCAGAAATTGAACTCAGGTCTATGGGCTTGGCAGCAAGTGTTCCCCTCCTTCCTTCCCTCCCTTCTTCCCTTCTTCCCTTTCTTCCCTCTCTCCCAGACTGCCCTTCAAGTGCTAGTAAAACCAAGGCTGGCCTTGAAAGCCTCTACCTCCCACGGGCTCTATTAAAGGCACGCACCACCACACCCAGTGTCTTAGTTTGGGTTTCTATTACTGTGAAGAGACACCATGACCACAGCAACTCTTAATATGGAAAAACATTTAATTAGGGTGGCTTACAATTCTGAGGTTTAGTCCATAATGGTGCAACAAGGTGGCAGGCAGGCAGACATGGTGCTGGAGAAGTCACTAAGTCTTACATCTTGACTTGCAGGCAACAGGAAGTGGTCTGTCTCATTGGGTGTAGCTCAAAGCCTACCCTCACAGTGACAATTCCTCCAACAAGGCCACCCCTATTCCAACAAGGCCACACCTTCCGTTAGTGCCACTACCTTTGAGGTCTTTCAAACCACTGCATCCAGTTTACAGAATGCTGGGACCAAACACAGGGTTCTTGCCTGCTAAGCACATGCTCTACTGCCTGAGCTACACCCCCAACTCCTGAGCTGATTCTTTTTTTTTTTAAACAAAGGCCGTTTGGGTTTTTTTAATGTATACAATATTCTGTCTGTGTATATGCCCTCAGGCCAGAAGAGGGCACCAGACTTCATTACAGATGGTTGTGAGCCACCATGTGGTTGCTGGGAGTTGAACTCAGAACCTTTGGTTTTTTTTTTTAAAGATTTATTTATTTCTTATGTATACAACATTGACGGAGGTACATACGGACGTGTGGAGAGGAGGGCGCCAGATCTCAGTACAGATACTTCTGAGCCACCATGTGGTTGCTGGGAATTGAACTCAGGACCTCTGGAAGAGCAGCCAGTGCTCTTAACCTCTGAGCCATCTCTCCAGCCCCTCAGCTGATTCTTTTGGGGGAGCTGGGAGGTGGGGGTGACCCAGAGCCATTCCAGCAACACTTTCATTGTTGCAGGGGCACTAGAAGAAGCCAGCTAAAAATGGAAGTCTACGTAAAATCTAGAAACTTAATAATGCTCAAAGCATTCAACTTGCAACCCAAACCTACTCTTCATAAGAACTTAAGTGACTTGTTTAAAAAGATAATAAATGCCAATCCAAGATGAAAATTGTGTTAGACTATCCAACAAACATCTTAGCAATAGCTAGAATAAAAATGCTGTAGTAAGCAATAGTGAACATACTTCAAAGAACTGAAAAAAAATATAAAATCTTGGCCAAAAAAAGTCTCAGCAGAAATAAAGAAGGTAGATGCAGGATATGGTGACTTATGCCTTTAATCCCAGGAGCCCAGCTGGTAGGGTGCTTGCCTAGCATTCAAGAAACAATAAGTTCAATCCCTACTACCCCCTAAGTGGGCATCATGGTACATGTTGTAAGAACAATAATACTTGGCCAGATTTCAAGGTCACCATCAGTTGCAAAGTGATTTCAAGATAATTTCAAGGCCAGCCTAACCCACATAAAACCCTGCCTTTAAAAAAAAATAAAACAAAAACAAAAAACTCCTGACTATCTGGATGTAGTGGCACACATCCTTTAACCTAGCAGTTGGGAGACAGAAATAGGCAGGTCTCTATGAGTTCAAGGCCAGCCTGGTCCACAGAGAGTGAACTCCAGATGTAGAAAAGGATGACCTTGAACTCTCGATAGCTAGTCTGCCTCCACCTTTCATTAATGGGATTACAAGCATCTGCCACTTCTCCCAGCTATTAATAAACCTTTAAATCAGAGTAGATAAATTTCTTCTTTCCTAATAACAAATAAGAGCATTATTATTAGTTTTCAAGACAATAAATTCTAATTTAGAAAACTATAAGTATATATTATATATACGTGCCCTTCAGTCATATGCACATGCAATATTGTATATGGCAGCGGCAATAGATTATCAATCTCTCTTTCTCTAGGCAAGGTCTCAGCTATGTAGCACTGGTTGGCCTCACTATATAAACCAGGTTGGTCTTTAATCAGACCTCTACTTGCCTGTGTCTTGAGTGCTGGGCGTAAAACTGTACATCACTGAGCCTCTTAACAGTATGTAGTTTATCTGTGGTGGGTTTTTCCACTATGCTCCTCTTTGGGAATACACTGCTACACAAACTGAATCAGAGCTGTGTCATTGTACCATGGAGTGGGGAAGAGGTCAGTTGCAGCCTGTGCCTTCTGTATTTTACATGTAAATAGGGTTGCTTGCAGGGGGCATTAGCCCTAAATCCAACCCCTGAGGAAAGACTGTAGTGATATTGTATTTGTGTTTTAACAAATAAAGCTTACCTGAAGATCAGAGTGCAGAGCTAAGTCACTGGACATCAGGCAGTGGTGGCTCACACCTTGAATCCCAGCACTAGGGAGGTGGAGACAGGAGGAATATGGCTGGGCGGTGAAAGGAATATAAGGCAGGAGGAGACAGGAGCTCAGTGCAGTCTGAGGCTTGGTGGAGGCGGATGCAAGTCTGAGATGCAGTCTGAGGACTGGACCGCCCCTTTGGTCTAAGCCTTGGTAGAGGTAAAAGAACACTATTGGCTGGTCACTTTGCTTCTCTGATCTTCAGCATTAACCCCTATATTTGATTCTGGGTTTTTATTATTAATAGCCATTAGAATTTGTGCTATAAAAGATTGAATCCTTGTGGTCATAAAAAGTGGAACAGAGACCATAGTGTAATGCAACATTCTTAATTATTGACAATGTGAACTAGGGCACAGTATTTGGGAAGCATCCCTAGCATGAACCTTGATTCTATGTACTCAATAATGACAACATGAAAATTGAAACGTTATTAAGTTTAAGTTGACTAACCACACACAGAAAAGTTTAAAATTCCCCCTCCACAATAAAAGAAGTGAAAGTGGGTTGCCTCTTCAGCCCAGTGAGGCTATTTGCAGTTTCAATATTCTAAGTCAGTTCTTGAGGAGAGGAGGTCTCTAGAAGATGTTACTCCCCTAAAACCTCCGCAGAAAGAAAGTCCTTGGATTTTTGTGTTACTCATGGTCAAGAACAAAGGGTTGACAAGATTGGACACATTTTCAGTCCTTACTCAGAAATGATGCCCTTTCTCTGGGATTCAAGATGAACAGACATGAATTTATACATGGTTAGACTGTAACATGTTGAGAAAATTATTCCTTGCTTATAGTTTTAATTTCAATATTTAACACTTATCTTCCAAATTAACACTTCAGGACACTTAGAGTCTCAGTAGACAAGCAGAGTCTTGGTGTTATGTATTTGTTGGATTAATAGATAGAATGGTTTATTAGACCAGTGGTTCTCAACCTTCCCAATGCTGCAACCCAATACAAGTTCCTCATGCTGTGTTGACCTCCAACCATAAAATATTTTTGTTGCTACTTCATAACTGTAATTTTGCTACAGTTATGAACTGTAATGTCTGTGTTTTCTGATGGCCTTAAGTGACCTCTGTGAAAGCGTCATTTGATCCCTGAAGGGTTTAAGACTCACAGGTTGAGAACCACCGGTTTGGACAGAGCATTATCCTCATCTCTCACCTTGGTAAGCGAAAGCTATGTGCAATCTGAAGAATTTGATTTTCTATCAAACCTAGGCTGTTCCAAGAGTAAATGTTAGCATTCTTGTGAATTGGATGAAGTGGCACTCCATTTTTACAACTCTGCTATCCTTAGCCTTTGGATTTAGATGTAAAAACCAGGTATTTCTGTTCTTCTGTTTTAAACTCCCAGCCTGTCTAAATAGATTAACTGTGGCAAATAGACTTGAGAATAGAAATTCAGGAACGACAAATTGATATGCCAATTATTTTAACTGAATGTGACATTAGGTTTAGGAACATCTTCGAGGAAGAATCCTTCCAACACTGGTTAACTGAAAGAAAGTCTTAGGATGATTTTCAAAATAAATAGCAAACAGCCTCTGCCATACCACTGTGAAGCAGCAGAATGGGCAGTCTCAATACATTCTGTTAGATATCGGGGACATCTGATCAGAATCGCTGTAAAAAAAAAAAAGCAGCTGCGCTGTAATGGAATTCTGCTACACTCTGAGACATCAAAACATTTATTCAGGGTTGTTAAATGCAAATCAAAATATATTCAAGTGGGAGAAAATAGGCCCTAACAACTATGACACTGGTTAAGCAACTTTTTTTTTTTTGGTTTGGGTTTTTTGAGCCAGGGCTTTGGAGCCTGTCCTGGAACTTGCTGTGTAGACCAGGCTGACCTCGAATTCAGAGATTCCAAAGCCTCCCGAGTGCTGGGATTAAAGGCGAACGCGCCATCACTGCCCAGCTTGGTTAAGTAACTTTTAACCGTTGGGAATTATTAGCCTGAAAGTTAACTTGATACAAAAAAATTCGGTTTTGATTTTTGATTTTGAGATAGTTCCTCACCTCAAGCTGGCAACAAACAGGTCGGCTACTTTGTTAAGGCTGACCTTGAACTTTGATCCTATTACCTCCACCTTGCAGGTGCTAAGATTACAGGTATGCTCCACCATGAATCAGATTATGGGATGTTGGGGATCTAACCCCGGAATACAGGGTTTGAAGCAAATTGGGCAAGCACTTTGTGAACTACGCTACATTCTCAGCCTAGTTTTTGTTTTGATAAAAAAATTAATGCCGTTAAAATGAATTCCTCCAAACAAAGTGCTGCCATTAAGCAAACGTGTGCTATATTAAAGTGTAATTCTAGTTATTTCGTAGCTATTATTAAATGTAGTGAGTCAAGGTCAGATTACAAGGGACGGGCTTGGTTTGGAGGGCGAAGCTCACAGACGAACAACAGCTAAAAGCGCCAACCGAGTTCGCGCCTAATAATCAGCTCTCTTCGCGCTCAGCAGGGGCCCTAACCCGCCCCTCCCTGGCCTCGCCCTTCCGTTACCATCCCCGCCCCTCTACTGAGAGCCCTCGCCCTGCAACCTTAGGCCTTGAGTCCCTTGAGTTGGGGCTGGGAACTGAACCCCTGAACTCGTCCGCGGCAAGCTCTATAACCTCTGCGCCGCCTGCAGCCGTCCTTCCCCAGCGTCCTCTCCGCGTCCAGCTTCCCCCTGGTCCTCTGCGGCTGCCCAGGTGGCTGCTTTTGTCTAACGGCCAAGACCCTGCAGAAAGCTTTTCCGTCAGACCCCTCGCTCCTCTAGGTTTTGTGTCTTCCTAGGACTGATTTAGAAACATCATGAGTCCTACCTAAGGTGTGCTTCGTAGACACGTCTACATTCCATTTGCGGCGAGAGTGTTATCTACGACAATGTTCAGCGCCCAGGATTCCCCAGGATAACAGGTTACATTTCAAAAATCCCGTCCTGCTGCTCCCATGCAGCAGCAGCAGCA
>LOEQ01003231.1:41130-72178 GCA_001685075.1 Bramus lutescens | reverse complement strand
ACCTTTGGAAGAGCAGGCAATGCTCTTAACCACTGAGCCATCTCTTCAGTCCCCAGTCTGTGTATCTTTGCTTGATCTAGAACTCACTGTGTAGGGCAGGCTGGGCTTGAACTTTTCCTGCTACAACCTCCCAAATACTCTAGATTATAGGCCTGTATCACCCCACTGTGCTTGGCTTGTTTTATGGACAGCCAGGGCTGTTAGACAAAGAAAGCCTGTCTCGAAAAACAAAAAACAAAAAGAAAAGAAAGAAACCCTGTCTTAAAAACCAAAAGAAGAATTAAATGGAAATAACTTGGGTTTGTGGGTTGTTGTTTGTTCTGATAGCCTAAACTAGCCTTAAATCCAATATGTAGCTGTGGCTAGCCCTGAAAAACTCTTTATTCTCTTCTGAGTGAGTATGTCTCACCCACCATACCTAGTAAGATAACTTTGTCATAGAATTTAGTTCTTCCTCCTCTTCCCCATCGTGTCCTCATCCATCCCCACCCCAGAGACTGTATCACTTTTACCTCTGCCTCCCCAGTATTGGCATGTGCCACTGTGTCCTGACAGAATTTAGTTTCTTCTAAGACTGCTGTAAAAATTACATTACAGGTTTTTGTTTGTTTTTTAATTTTTAAAATTTTTGCTTGGTTCTTGAAAAGTAATTGTATCATTGATTGTCATGCCTGTATAGAATAAGATATAAACAGCTTCCTGCTTTGTTATTGTTTGTTTTTGTTTTTCGAGACAGGGTTTCTCTGTGTTATTTTTTGTTTTAAAAAGGGTATGAATTCAGGCAGCTATAAAGAAGAAAATGTTAACTTTATTTTCTTTCAATTTGATAGGTTTGAGAAATTTCTGTGGTTCATTAGCTCAGAGAACTATCTAATTATAGGTGGTCGAGATCAGCAACAGAATGAAATCATTGTGAAAAGATACTTGACACCAGGTAAGACTAAAATCTATGAAATTTTCTCTTAAATGATTTATCAGTTATTTCACTAATAGGCACTGGTTTTCATCTTATACTCTTGTTTGACAGAATTCAGTAGAAATCTAATGCTCTACGGCTTACAATTTGTTAGGAAAGTCTTTACCACTTGTTGCTGAGTGGGTATTGCAAAAGAAGTATTGATGAGCTATTCTGTGCTGTTGGACTTTTGATCTTCTGCTGTATTTACAAAATAGCTTCCGGTTCTCCAAGTGACAAAAGATCCAAGTTTTTAAAGCTTAGTGTTTAAGTGCTAAAGTCTGAACATTTGTCCAGTTTACAAGTGGGTTGTAGTGCAGCATGCCTGTAGTTGTAGCTGCTGGAGAGGCTAAATCAAGAGGGCCACTTTGACCCAGAAGCTCCAGAATAAACTAAGTAGCCTTAAGAGATCCTGTTTCAAAAACAGGAAAGAAGCAGGCTGGAGAGATTGCTCAGCACTTAAGAGCATTTGCATCCCTTGCAGCTAACCTGAGTTCAGTTCCCAGCAATCACACAGTGGCTCAAAACCACCTGTAACTACAGTTCCAGAGGATCTGATGCCCTTTTCTCCCTTCTGTGGACACCACATGGAGGTAGTTCACTTACATACATGCAGTAGAACAATTGTGAACATAAAATTTTTAAGTAAAATTTTAGAAGAAAACAAAACAGGGCTGAAGAGATGGCTCAGCAGCATTGCCTGCTCTTCCAAAGGTCCTGAGTTTAATTCCCAGCAACCACTTGGTGGCTCACAACCATCTGTAATGAGGTCTGGTGCCCTCTTCTGGCCTTCAGGCATACACGCAGACAGAATATTATATACATAAAAAAAAAGGAAGAAGAAAACAAAACAGAAACAGATAACAAAAAGAATAGGATCTAAAGTATCACTTCACATTTGTCTTTCTTTAAGGAGATATTTATGTGCATGCTGATCTTCATGGAGCTACCAGCTGTGTGATTAAGAATCCAACAGGTAATATAATTCCATTATCTGGAGTTTTCTTAACATTTTTTTTAAAAATGTTTTAGTTATGTATGTGTGTGGATGCATGCATGTGAATGTGCACATGTGATCTATTCAGGTGCCCATTGTGTCCAGAAGAGAGTATTGAATACCTTGGGGAGAGTCACAGTCATAGAGACATAAGCCAGTTGGGCTCTCGGGGCTGGTCTCAGGTCCTCTGCCAGAGCAGTCTTAACTGCTAAGCCATCTCTTTGGCCTCCTGAAAACATTTTTAATGTTACTGATATACAAGAATTAATATTCAGCTCCCAGTATTGCAAACAACAACAAAAATATAAAGGAAGTTTGTAATGATATGAGAACATTGCATGAATGTAAGAGTCATACGTGTCTGTCAATTGTGTTCTATAATGCATGAAGGAATAATAGTAATGGGGTGGGTAGACACAGGTACATTCAGTAATATTTGGAAATGTTAGTATCGAAGATTAATAGAGTAATGAAGCAGTAGATGAACAAGGAAATAGAAGACTTGAGCAGATTGATGACTAAACCTAACAGTATCTCTAGAACACTGTCTAACAAGCAAGTATAATGGGAACATTCTCCAAATAGATCAGATGATAGAAATAGAAAATTGAAAGAAATTCATAACAAGTAAAGAGATTGAAACACTTCATAAAGAAAATTCCAGCCAGTGCCCACCTTTAATTCTGTCAATCAGGAGGCAGAGGTAGGCAGATTTCTGTGAGTTCGAGGCCAGCCTGGTCTACAAAGCAAGTTCCAGGATGACCAAGGCTACACAGAGAAACCTGTGTTGAAAAAACAAATGAGCTGAAGAGATGGCTCAGAGGTTACACTGTCTGCTCTTCCAGAGGTCCTGAGTTCATTGCCCAGCAACTGTCCCATGTCTCACAACCATCTGTAATGAGATTTGGTGCTTCTGGGCAAGTAAACATGCAGACAGAACATTGTATACATAATAAATAAAATCTTAAAAAAACAAAAAGAAAAAAGAAATAAACAAAACACAACCAACTAATCAGCCAAACAATAAAACAGAAAGAAGAAAATCCTAAACTCAGATATCTTAATTGATGAATTATAGTAATCTTTTATTTAAAAAGCAAAAAACTAGTGCTTCAAAAATTCTTCTTCCCAAATAAGAGGGTGGGGGTAGCCCTGGGCTGGTAGCCCTTGTTGCTATAAGAAAGCAGGCTGAGCAAGCCATGGTGAGCAAGCCAATAAACAGAACTCTGTGGCCTCTGCATCATTTCCTGCCTCCAGGTTCCTACCCTGTTTGAGTTCCTGCTTTGGCTTCTCTCAGTGGACTATGACACTGGATATGTAAGCCAAATAAACCCTTTGCTCCCCAAGTTGCTTTTTTTTTTGTCATGGTGTTTTCTTATAGTAGTAAAAGTAGAAACCCAAACTAGGACAGCAATAAAATGAAATTTAAAATGCTCAAATTGACAAGAAGTAAACCTCTTGTACCCAAACTATCTTTATAAATATTGTTTGTTTGGTGTGTGTGTTTGGTTTTGGTTTTTGGAGACAGGGTCTCTATATATGGAGACTTACTATGTAGACCAGGCTAGCCACAAACTGTCAGATATCCACCTGCCTGTGCCTCCTGAGTGCTTAGAATAAAGGTGTTTGCCTCCAGGCCCACCCTTGTCTTTATATTTAAAAAACAGAGCAAAACAACAACAACAACAAAAATCCTAAGGAAGCCCCCAGAATGTTTAGAGCTATAATAAACAAACAGCAGTGCTCACACAGCCTGAGGTGAGTACAAAACAAGTTGTAACTAAGCATGGTGCCACAGGCCTGTAACTCCAGCAACTGTGAAGAAGAGGCATGAGAACAAGCCTGGGCTACGTGAGACTATCAAAAAAAGAAAAGAAAAGAAAATACGCTGTATTTATGTATACTAGTGTCTTAGTTACTTCGCTATATTGTGATTAAAACAGCATGGCCAAAGCAACTTATTAAGGAGTTTAATGCAGACTTACATTTCCAGTCACAACCTGGGAGTCAAGTATTCAAATGCCTGAGATTTGTGGGAGAGGGGGCATCTCATTGAAACCACCACAACTAGCAGAGAATAAACTGATAATACAGGCATAATAAAATAAAAAAGAATAAAATAAAGGGTATGGGGATGTAGTCAGTAGTGTGTTTGCCTAACATCAATTAATCGCCTGTGCCACATAGACAGGCATGATGATGCAGGCCTATAATCCCAGCATTCAAGAAGCAGAGGTGAAAGGATCAGAAATTCAAAGCAATCCTCAGCTACATAGCAAGTTTGAGGCCTGTCTGGGCTATATAGTACCTTATCTTTGAAAAGAGAAAAAATAGGAGTTATGGCTCGGTGGTACAGTACTTTTCTCACATGCATGAAGCCCTGGCTTTTAATCCATAATACCATAAAACTGGTAATAACCTTGCAAGATAGAGAAGGCTTTAGCTAAAATCTGTAAAATATTGAAAGTAAAGAAAGGCAGGTGTGGCAGATCATACCTATAATCCCAGGAGCGGAGACAGGAGGACTACTCTAAATTCTAGGCTAAACACAAAAGACTACATATAATTTCATTTATCTGAATTTTGCAAAATATGGACAGAAAGTAACAGTGATTGCAGGTAGCTGAGTTCGAAGGTTGCTTTGGGGTGGGGGTTGGGGGTTTGGGAGTATCGAGACCTACTGCATACCAGCCTCAGCACTCTCTAAGGGTTCAGAGTAGGACTTCTATGACAAGCAAAGACTGGCTTGGGAACAGTATGGGGGGGGGGTAGAACAAACTGACTGACTTAGGCATGTTTTTCCTGCATATATCTTTATTTCTTGGGGGAAGATGTAAGAAGGAAAAAGGAGAAAGTATAGGGGCATAAGGTATAAGGGCAAAGCATCAGACATAAGGGTAAGGTGTAATCTCCACAAAGGTTTCAGTTTATATAGGCATACAGACAAGTTAACAATCCCATAGGCAGTTACAGTGGTATCAAGCATGCACCTTATGTCGCTGAGGGGGTGTGGCTGTGAAGTTCCCCTTGTGACTGGGAACATGGCTGGCTTGATTGGCATTAGCATCTAACTGATTGAGTTAAAAGGAATCTCTTCTGGGGACCCGGCTTTTGACTCCAGCAGGGTGCCCAGGGGAGAACTTTTCTCTCTGAAGCTAGTTTTAGCGACTCAAGCCAATTTCCTGTATGAACAGTTAATTTCCTGGGTTATGATCCTGTTAGTTGAAACCAGAGTAAATGGTAAATACAGAATATTAGTAGCCTGTTAAGTCGGAGCAGAAGACCAGTAGATTACACCTTTCTGATTCTGTTGTTAGAGCAGACATTACCTCCTGTATGAGGCTCCTTTCTTATCAGTGACTACTGTCAATGAAGAAGGTTTGTGGGGAACTATTTTTATGTATATTTTGCCTATGAGAACAAGGACTTGACTGAATCCTTTTCACACCCTGGCTAAATGGTGTGGGGGAGGTATCTTATTATTTATAAAGAGGTGGTAGGGGACCAGTCTCATGAGGGGCACCTAGGTCGGGTGGCCTGAGTCCTTGGTGGGAGACAGACAGATAGATACGCCATGCAGAGAGAATTTGGGTATAGAGTTTATTTAGTGGGTTATGGAAGAGGGTAGGGGAATAGGGAGAAGAGGGGGAGAAGAGAGAGAGGCAGAAGCTGCCTCTCCAGAAGACAGAGAGCCCAGGAGAAGGAGGGAGGGAGAGGAGGTTGGAAATGGGTAGGGCTTGGGTCTTAAAGGGACAGGTTACCCAGGTAACAGACAAGGCCAACAGATTACAACAGTATTCAGTTGCCCTACAGGAAAAGTCAGGTTTATACACTGCTGGGGATACTATAGAAGGAAGAAACGCCATGATTTCACAGGATTTTTTGCAGAATTGACAGTGTCTTATCCAAGGGACAGATATTTCCACAGCTCTGCAAAAAAGGGTTCTCCAGGTGGAGTGTATGTATACACTTATCGTGGACAGTCTAATATATCTGTCAGCTGTACATTTGCTGTATAATACTTGTGGGCTCACCAAAGGATGTGATAAAATGTTTTGGAATTATATAGTGGCTGTAGTTACACTACATTATAATGCACTCATGAGCACACATACATACATACATGCACACACACATGCACACACACATGCACAAATAAGTATAAAAAATAAAATAAAACTTTTGGTCCCTAACACTAAACAACAGGTAGGTAGAGAAGTAGGTAGAATCTTGACATAAATGTGGTACAAATATTTCAGATAGAAGATGGTTGACTGTTGTACTAAGTATAACGTTGACGTGTTGCTCTGTAGAAACCCTGTACTTTGCTATTGAAACATAGCATTGCTGTTGTAGGAGAACCCATCCCTCCACGGACTCTGACTGAGGCGGGCACAATGGCACTTTGCTATAGTGCTGCTTGGGATGCTCGAGTTATCATTAGTGCTTGGTGGGTGTACCATCATCAGGTAATAAGGGCTATCTGTGGTCCATTTTCATAATCTCTTAAGGGCTATACCTCATTACAGATGGGTAGGATGTGGAAGGAAGAAAAGTACCTACCTTGATAAAGTTTATGTTAAGCAGTAGAGAAAAATATATGCAAAACAGGTGGTAGGTGCTGTGAAGAAAAAAACAATTTCTCGTTTGGGTTTTGAGACAGGGTCTTCCTGTATAGCCTTGGCTGGCCTGGAACTTGCTGTGTAGACCAGGCTGGTCACAAAGATGATCCGCCTGCCTCTGCCTCCCAAGTGCTGGGGTTAAAGATGTGCAGCACCACATCCGGTTCAATTAGATTTTCTGAATTCTCTTTTGCCTCTCCAGAAACTAGATATCAGTTGTGTTTTGTGTATTCACTTGGTTTTAATAAGTGCCCCTCTATGTTCATTGGTCTTTTTTGTTTTTGGATGCCTTTTTGATTTGTTTTGTCATACCGAGATTGCACTTAGAGACTCATGCATTCTAAGCAGTGCCCTTAGCCTTCTTTATTACTTTATTTTGTGATGAGATCTAAGTTCCTCTAGGTGACATTGGACTCACTTTATATCTCACACAGGACTTGAACTCTCAGCCCTTCTACCTCAGCCATTCAGGTAGCTGGGACTACAGGCCTGTGCCACCAAGCTCAGCTGTTAGTGCTATTTGATATTATCGTTTCATATTTGATTTCCCATTGCAAATAGATCCACATTTTCAAGAATTATATTTGACAATGATAAATGAATTATACAAGAATCAGAAATTATGTGGTAGGATTAAAAAATACCTTCCTTGAGAAATATTTTATATTTATGTTGTTTGCTATTCTGTGATGTGGTTTTAGGAAATTAATATACTTGAGGGGTAATACTTTATACATCTACTATTATATCACTATTGAAGTGATTTTCTAACTGTTTATAACTAATAATGATACCATCAAATTCAGAGAATTTACAAGTCTGTAAAATCTTTGGAATGAGCTCTCACTTTGTGTTATCAAACTACATTTTGAAAATTCTATTAATTTTTTTATTTCCTTATAGAAAAAGCTGTTTTAGCAGCCAGGGAGGTGGCTCACTCAGTAAATACCCTTGTCATCAAGTCTGATGACCTGAGTTCAATCCCTGAGACTCACATGGTGGGAGGGGAGAACTAATTCCTTGCAACCTGTCCTCTGATCTCTGCAGTATGTGTGTGTGTCCTCTTCTTGTGTGTGTAGACATTATAAATAAATAAATCTTTAAAAAAAATCTTTCAAAGCAAGACATGGTGCATGCCTTTAATTCCAGCAGTCTTGAGTTAGAGGCTAGCAGCCTAGTCTTTAGGACAGCCAGGGCTACACAGAGAAATTCTGTCTTGAAAAATTAAAAACAAAACAAAACCTTTCAAACTATTTTTTAAGGAAAAGAAAAGCTGTCTTACTATCAAAAAGAATCCCAGAAAAGGATTTTAGTGACTGTAACTTTATCTTCTAGTAAAGTTTTGTGCTAAGCCTATTAAACTTATTCTTTACTCATTATATCCTATGCTGGAAGAAAAAGTTCCAGTCTAGTCCACGTCATTCTATTGGAGTAGTGGATCTTTTGTTATTTCTTCATTTATGCCATCAAGTATACCTGTCATTGGAAAGATATATGTGTCTGCAATGTTGAGGATTTTTACTAAATTATAAAGTTTTCAGCACTTAGAGTTGCTTGCTTGAATATGATTATTTCCTCCTCTTGGGTAGAAAACTTTTTAAAAGAAGATCTGAAGAGACTAAAGATGTAACTCAGTTGGGTCAATTGCCTTTCTAGCATGCACAAAGCCCAGTGTTTAATCCCAGGGCCATGTAAAGGATGCACAGTGGTAATCCTAGCACTTAGGCGGTGGAGGGACTGGAAATTCAAGGTCATCCTCAGTTACATAGCAAATTCAAGGCCAACCTATAATAGCTGAGAACCTGTCTCATTTTTTTTAGATAAGAATATAATGCATTATTGTGTTCTTCAGGTGTCTAAAACAGCACCAACAGGAGAATATTTGACAACAGGAAGCTTCATGATAAGAGGTAACAACTTAACATTAAAAAATATCCCTAAATTGAATTATGAAGGCCAGAGCCATTTTACAGATATTCTTGAGTAGAAGTGGGTTGCTACAATTGCACATACAAATTTTGTTAAGAAATAAGGAAATTTTTGCCTTGGCATGGCAAATTCAGCATTTGTTGTCATACAGTTATTGCTGAGAATGTATTTCATATAGTTTGATTATAAGAACAAGAATTATAGTCTGACCTTTTTAAATAAAAAAGATTATTATGGTTCTGGCAAATCCAAAAGGTGGGAACAAGCATTCATATTTTTTTCTTGATAACTATTCCTATATATAATACTAAGTATTTTGAATGCTTATGTTCTAGTACAAGGTGAAAGTGGATATAATCATTGGTATGTATTATTTTCAGACAAAAAGTGGAAAAAATGATTTTTATATTAATGTGTATTATCTTTTATAGGAAAAAAGAATTTCCTTCCTCCGTCGTATCTAATGATGGGGTTTAGCTTCCTTTTTAAGGTACTCTTCACTTTCTTTGGGCTTACTTTATACTCTCACTGAAGCTCAGCAGTGAGGAAAAACTCTTTCTCCAGGTAGATGAGTCTTGCATCTGGAGACATCGAGGTGAACGAAAAGTCAGAACACAGGATGAAGACATGGAAACACCAACAAGTTGCACAAGTGAACTCGTGTCAGAAGAGATTGAGCAACTAGGTAGTTAACGTGCTATAATACATTGGCTTGTGATTTGTTTGTGCTTGTTTATGTGCACAAGTGCGTGGGAAACCAGAGGACACATTGGGTATTTTCCCAGGCACTATTGACTTTCTCTGGAGATTGGGTTTTTTTCTGGTGTGGAGCTTGCTCATTAACAAGGCTAACTGGGCAGTGAGCTTACCCCTTACCATCGTTGTTGAGATTACAGGTGCGTGCCACCACGCCTGATTTGCTGTTGATCCTCCCCTTATGTGGTTTCTCCAAATTTAGCTCATGTCCACATCTGGAAAGGCAAGCACTTTACCAAGAAAATCTTCATCTTCCCAACCAGGCTTGGGATTTTGTTTTCCTCTTGACAAGAGACTGTTGTGGAGCTCTGGCTTGCTTAGAACTTGTCATATGGATCAGGCTGGCACTGAACTTCTATCAATCCTTCTGTCTTTGTCATCCTGGTGCTAGCATTAAAGGAATTCACCATCATACCCAGCCAAGCCCTATGATTTTTCATTCTTTATTTAGTTTTTTCCTAAATCTTAAGAAATTGTGCCTCTTCTGTGATGACCAGAATTTCAAAAATAGCCCAAAGTACTATTAATTTTCCTGAATTTTATTTCTGGAAATGCTAAATGTGCTTTTTTTGTACTAGGGATTGAAAAAAATATTCTAATGATAAAAATAGTCAACTAAATACATAATCAAAATACATTTGGTAAAATTTGAGCTCCTACTGGATATCTTGTAAATATATCCAACAAGTAAACTTGGATACATATGAATTAACATTTCCATTTATGTTTAGGAGTTAGGAATGATAAGATGAATTTATATCCAGTATAATTCCTAACATGAGAATTTTGGTTCGGGCCAGTCTTTTGACTATCATCCTGACTCAGTTTTCAAATGCCAATATTATGGGTATAAGCCAGTATGCCTAGCTTTGGTTGATTTTCATAATTGCTTCAAGTAGAGAGACCTACCAACCTAAGGAACATAGAGAAAGGGTACCCTGAATTCTATAGTTATTCTTTCTCCTAGGGTCATTTTTTGAAGTCATATTGCATTGCTTAATTTAAAACTACTATATTGTTAGATTTTGTTGATTGATGCCTACCATGTCCCTGTCATAAAGTGCTATATAAATAAGAATAATATTTATTGTTTAATTTCATGATAATCCTTGCAAGATACAATTGGGTCCAGTTATTAATATTTGTATCCTTTTGATTAAGTGTGAAGTTAGTTATATTATGTTTGTTGGTTGTCATTTACAAATTAATAAAACTAGAATTTATAGAGCTACTTTTATTATCTTGCCTTCTGGAAGTAGCTGTGACAGACAACTTAGGTTTGTTACAGAAATATCAGCAATGTCCATCTGTGATAGAGTGGTCTTGGAGGTCATGTAAAGACTATCCTTTTGTCAGAATAGGGCATAATACCTTGTAAGATTATCAGGAATTTTTCTGTTGACCTCTTGGGCAACCTAGGAATTATTAGAATCAATCACATAGCATCATTGGAAGCTGCATACTGACTTTCCTTATGGAATTTACAGAAGGGGGTGACAGCAGTGAAGATGATAAAGAGGAATTACATGAAACTCCTATAGAAGTAGAACTTGTGACTCAGGTTGATCAAGATCAAGAGGTTGCTATTCAGAGTGGCAGAGATGAATTAAGTGAGGAATTAATACAGGAGGAAAGTTCTGAAGATGGAGAATCCAAAGAAGTCATGAAAGACGAAGAGCCCATTGGTAAAATGAAGGGTGAGGAGGAAAACATCCTCGATTATCCTGACACCACCATTGACTTGTCCCACCTTCAGTCCCAGAGGTAATGGTGAAAAGAATTGAAGTTTCCTTTATAGACTGGAAATGATGTTGAGGGAACCTTATAAAACAGTAACACTAAGATTAACTTCACACTGTTTCCACCCACTCTTCATGTTGTATTTATTACTCAGGCTTATTCTAGTCCTTTCACCCTCCTTTGTGTCTTTATTTTTTCAGCATTTGATTGGTCTTCTGCAAGAAATTCCCAAGATCAGAGGAGAAAAGTATATAAAGTAGCCAAAGTAGGTCAGACTAGAAATAACCAGGCTCAGGACATGTTTGTTCAATGATAGTGTTTGCTTTGCGTGCTTAGAAACCTGGGGTTCAACCAGCATTGCAAAAGCAAATTATGACATTTTCAGGAAAATGGATGATCTAAATAATAAGATATTAAACAAAGTGATCTAAACTCATAGAGAAAAAAGCTACACTCTCTGCCATATGCAGATCTTAGCCTCTAATGTGTATAGAGATGGGTGTGGTGTAAAGCCTAAAACCCTGGGGAGGAGACCAAGAGGAACAAATAGATGAAGAAACATGGAGTGGGGTGTTGCAAAAGGACACAGAACGTGAAAGAAGGGGACTGCAGTGAGGGGTAGCTGGGGGAACTCAGGAGATGATGGGGATGAAGACTACTAAAGCATTTATTTGAAAAGAATGATATGAAGAAAGGGCTGGGGAGACGACTCAAAAGAAAGTGTATTGCTTTTGTAGGGTACATGAGGTTTTTTTCCCAGCACCCCTGCTGAGCCACTCACAACTGCCTGTAACTCCAGCTCCAGGGAATCCAAGCTGTCTTCTGGCTTTCCTCCACTCATTTGCACATAACCATATCCAGACAACATAAACATAATTAAATACAGAATTAAAACAGAGCATAGTGGCATACACTTTTAATCTCAGCAGAGGGAGGCAGTCTGCTCTACAGAATGAGTTCCAGAACACTCAGTGCTATGCAGAGAAACCTTGTCTCACAAATCAATCACTCCTTTTTCTTTTTTTCTCCCCTCCCCTNCCCCTCCCCCTCCCCTCTCCTCAAGACAGGGTTCCTCTGTCTGTGTGGCCCTGGCTGTCCTGGAACTCACACTGTAGACCAGGCTGGCGTTGAACTCACAGTGATCCTCCTGCCTCTGCCTCCACAGTGCTGGGACTAAAGGCGTGCACTAACACAGAGGATGATGGTTTGGTTTTTTTTATTTTTGGCTTGTTTTTGTTTAAGAATTGTTATTAGAGTTTTAAAGCATGGCTTAGAAGTCAGACAGACCGAAATTAAATCTTATGGTGTCTCTTTGGGCAAGCTACATCGTGTTAAAGCATGAATTTCTATCTTAGAAAACAGAGTATCCCTTCACAGGGTTTTGGTGGAGATTTTAGTGCAGAGCTTCTAGCAGCAGCTGACAAAAAAATTTAACGCATGTCACATGAGGAATGTATATAAAAGCATGGGACTATGATTTGGATGTATTTTGTCATATTTGAAGGTTTGCAGGACTGTAAGAAGATGGGGGAATTTTAAGACCAACTGAATGGCATTCATAGGCTAATAAATTCTTTTGTTTTCATAGGCCTCTGCAGAAACTGGCTATAAAAGAAGAATCTTCTAATGCAGTAAGCTATTTTTGAAGTTATTTTTTAAATAATTGTGCTTTTTCTGAATAAGTTCTTTTGTAATTTACTATTTGAAAAAAATAATAGTTAAGGTTTTATGATTCCTTGTTCTTATTTAATAGAGTGACAGTAAATCACAGAGCCGAAGACATTTGTCAGCCAAGGAAAGAAGGTAAAAAGGGGTTGGTTATATACGGAGTCAGGTTTTAAACATTGACAGCTGAATAATGAGATGACTGGAAGGGTAAAACTGCCTGTTGTACAGCATGACAGAGTCACTCCCCAGGCCCCACTGTAGGGGAGAATTGACTCCTGGGCCTTGTCCTCTAACCTCCACATGGAGAGAGCCATGCTTGTGCCTGCATTCACACATCATATATACAGAAGAATAAATAATAAATTTAAACTTTAAAATATTTTAGCTAACATGTATTTGACTATTTTGAAGACTTCCTAATCACCAAAATTCTTTTGTTTCTGGTTTTTTTGTTGTTGTTGTTGTTTTTCTGTGCAACCCTGACTATCCTGAACTTACTTCTATAGACCAAGCAGGCCTGGATCTCAGAGAGCCACCTGCCTCTGCCTCCCGAGTGCTGGGATTAAAGGTGTGCACCACCACCATTGGGGGCTGGAGAGATGGCTCTGTTCTTCCCAACAACCACATGGTGGCTTACAACCATCTATAGTGACTCTGGTGCCCTTTCTGGTATAAAGGTGTACATGAAGATAGAGCACTCATATACATAAAATAAGTAAATTTTAAAAAAAGAAAAGGCATGTACCACCTCTACCTGGCTCTCACCAAGATCCTTTATGTCCAATTCTGTTTTTTGTATTTAAGGCTCATTTATGGTAGGTGAGATAGATAAGTAGTAAAACAAACCTTTTATTATTATCTAAACATGTACAGTGAATGTAGGACATTATGGATATAAAGCACTTGATATTTAATTATTTTTCTAATTTATTCATTTTTATTTTATGTGCCTTTATGTCTGTGTGAGGACATCAAATCACGTGAAGCTGGATAATAGGCAGTTGTGAGCTGCCATGTGGGTGCTGGGAATTGAACCTGGGTCCTCTGGAAGAACAGCCAGTGCTCTTAACTGCTGAGGCATCTCTCCAGCCCCAGCACTTGATTTTTTAAAATTCACTTATAGTATACAAATTAATGAATTCCACCATGATATTTCCATACATTTCTATACCATCCTTTGGTCTTTTTTAATAACTTATTTTTTAAACTCCATTGGTGTTTTGCCTGCATGTGTGTCTGTGTGAGGGTGTTGGGTCCCCAGGAGCTGGAGTTACAGACAGTTGTAAGCTGCCATGTGGGTGCTGGGAATTGAACCTTGTTCCTCTGGAGAAGCAGTCAGTGCTCTTAACCACTGAGCCATCTCTCCAGCTCCCATGCTTTGATCTTATCTCTATTTTTTCTCCTACCCTCTCTTGTTCTTCCCTTTTTTTTCCTCTTTAATTCTAGGATATTAATAAAGATAAATAGAAAATTTTAAAATTAATTAGGAAAAATTTGTATATGTAAAAAGCCTAGGGATTGGGGAGATGCTCAAGTAAGTAAAGTATTTGTCAGGTGCACATATGACCTGAGTTCCAGTTCCTAGGCCTTGTGTAGAAAGCTGAGCGCGGCAGTGAGCACCTGTTGTCTCAGCACTAGGACAAAGAAACAGGAGGTACAGGAAAGCTCCCAGTTTAGTGGGAGATCCTACCTCAAGTGGATAAGGCAGAATTTGATGAAGCAAAACACGCTTCATCCTCTGGACTACAGAGAAACCCTGTCTCGGAAAAAAGAGAGAGAGAGGAGAGAGAGAAAAGAGACTTCAAGGACAATTAGCATTAAAACAAGGAAAGACAGGTTGGGAAGTAAAATGTATGTGTGATATTTTGGAAAAATGATAAATAGACTTGAGAGGAAAGAAAAAGAAAGGTAAATTTAGATTAAATATAAGAGAACCTGCAATGACTAAGGACTTGGAGATTGATTTTTCAAGTGATATTAGGAGAATATTTTGGAAACTTTTGAGTGGAACTGTGACAAAGGTGAGGAAACAGGGAAGATTATAAAGACTTAAAGGAGTCTAAGAGGCAGTGAGGACATGGGCTAAGACAGTAGCACTGGGAATAGAAAGATGCCAAAGCAACAGAATGTACCCTTCTTCCTTAATGTGTTTATGTTTGGATACATTATTTATTCTACCAGCCAATCAAGAAATGTATTGAATGTCCAAGATTTGCTAAAGCCATGCTGATAGAATACTAGAAGTCCTGGTGTCTGCACATCAGGGTTGTTAGTTCAGTGAATGAATATGTAGTTGAAGAGGGATAAGCAAAAGTAATACTTTTGAGTCTTGATGTCAGAATGAGAAATCTTTGAAAGATTTTCAGGTCTTTTTTACCTGGTAATTTGAGCCTCTTTATATACAGTGGTCTAGTGGTTATTAAGTTAAAAAGAGGCAAACATTATGTATGTTCCCCTTCCCGTTTAGACATTTTTAGGACACATTTGACATTTTCAAAATGTGATATTACTTGGTTTTCATTTAGAGAAATGAAAAAGAAAAAGCTTCCAAGTGACTCAGGGGATTTAGAAGTGATGGAAGGAAAGGAGAAAGAAAGAGAAAATGCTGTGCACACTGAAGCTAACCAGAACATAGGCAGAAATGTTGCAGCTGGACAGCCAATGAAAAGAGGACAAAAGGTAATAAATATGCTTCTGAATGACCCCTTAGTAGTTCAATATGTCTTGCAAGTGAAGCTGGGGTGGTCCTCTTGGTTTTGTTTAAACGTTTAAAAGTGAAATAAAAGGAGCTGGTTGCTCTTCCAAAAGACCAGATTCAATTCCAGCATTTACATGGCCCTTAACAACTATCTGTCACTCCAGTTCTGGGAGATCTACCACCCTTTTCTGGCCTCTGTGGGGCACCATGCATGCAAGTGGTACACAGATATACATGCAGGCAAAATGCCCATATACATAGAATAATTTCTAAGTAAAATATGTACATAATTTTTTTAATTCTGAGGCTGCAAGTTAGCTGGAAAGATAAGACTGTACCTGATGAAGGTTGTACCGGGAAAGGGCTTCTACCAAGACATACAAACTTCCTGATGTTAAACATTGCTGACAGATCATGTGGACTAGCATGGAGGCTGAGATGGTGGGAACACCTTCCTTCAGTGTTGCTGCACTGGTATTTGAAAATTGGACAAGGCAGCCATTGTGATGTAGATATCATGTTCTCACTGTGGCAGACCATCTGAGGGGCATCATTTGCTTCAGACAGTGGGAAGCAGGAAACAGGAGATCTATATCCTGACAAGAGGGTTGCCAGTGTGTGTGGCCACCAACCTGAGTCACCAGTGGAGTTACTTAAGAGGAAGTCTGCTCAGTCCTGGCCCTCCACTACTCAGGGATCCACTGTACCTGTTGCACTGTTCCTGCACAGGGGCCCAAGAAGGAAGGCTCACAGACAGCGGGAGAGGGGCAGAAAGCCAGACTTTTAAAGCCACTTTTATTCAAAATAAGTTGTGTTGATTTACCCTTACTTGTGTATATGTCTTCTGTCCCACTGTGGCAGATTCCCTGAGAGATGAGGACTATGGCATACTCATTTTCCTGTCCTCCGTATTGATTGTTCTTTATATTGGTTGGTGCCTTGTTCAAAAGCATATTTGGTAGAATGAAAGAGGCATTTAAAAATTACTGTGTATTGCTTTTTTTTTCAAATCTTTTGATTTCAGAGTAAAATGAAAAAAATGAAGGAAAAATACAAAGACCAGGATGAAGAAGATCGTGAACTTATTATGAAATTGCTAGCAGTGAGTAACATCTTAAATTATTTCTCTTGCTTTTCAGTGGGTATCTAGGCTATGATAAACATTAAGAACCTTAACATTGTTCAAGGCCATCTTGGTCTACAAGAGCTAGTTCCAGGACAGGCTCCAAAGCTACAGAGAAACCCTGTCTCAAAGAAAAAAAAATGGAGAAAACAAAACCTTAACATTATTTGGGCCAGTGACTTGGCTCAGTGTGTAAAGGCACTTCACTTTCCACCAAGCCTAGCACAACCTGAATTCAGTTCCTAGAACCCACATGTTCAAAAGAGAAAATTTTCCTACATATCATCCTCTGAATTCCACATGTATATTATGGCATGGGCACCCTACACTCATAAGCATATACACAATTGTAAGGAAAAACAAAAGCTTAGATTCAAAACATTAAAGTAAAATTATTTTAAAACCTTTGTATTAATAATAATTATATTGATTCTTTCCCCCTTATGAATTGAAAGTCTGCAGGTTCAAACAAAGAAGAAAAGGGGAAGAAAGGGAAGAAAGGAAAAGCTAAAGACGAGCCTGTGATGAAGCAGCCACAGAAGCCCAGGGGGGGACAGCGGGCTCTTGATGTTGTTAAGAAGGAGCCACCTTCCCTTCAGGTTCTGACTCAGGACATACACGACTTGGCTGTAGATGATCCACATGATGACAAGGTGAGTGTTCCCAAGTGGGGTGACCAGAGCCAGGGTTAGTCCAAGATAAGTCGGTCTTCATCATAGAAACAAAGCCTCAAAGATAAAATTAGTTTCACAAAAAATGTGCAGCTGATAAATTGACTAGATGCCTTTGGAAAATTAGTTTGGGGCTAGAAAGATGGCCTTTTGTAAAATGCTTGCCATGGGACCTGAGTTCTAGCCCCAGAACTGGTTGTAATTTATATACTTATTTACTTACGATCCCCGCACTGAAGTGGCTGTTGGCGGGGAGCAGAGCCCACTCAGCAAGCTCCAAGGCCATGAAAAATCTTGTCTTAAAGAAGATGGTATTTCTGATGACATCCAAGATTGCCCTCTGACCTGCACAGGCACATGCACACAGGTACACATGCACATAGCACACACAAAGTAACAGTTTTATGGGAGAGGTTTCGCATGATTCCAGTGGAACTCAGTTAAAATAAGGAAATATTGGGCTTATCTTAAGTAGAAAATAAAGTTTTACTTGTGTAAACTTTTCTATAGGATTATAAGCTTTATTGTATTAAAAATAACTATGTTGTCGGAGGTTAGGTCTCAGTTTTAGAAGCAGGAAGAAATATTTTTTCCCAGCTAAGGTACTTACTTAATGGTGTTATCAAATAAATCATTTAAAAGTCACAGTTAAGTATATCTTTGTACAGGAGTAGGTAAAATTCTTGAAATGCTGAGTTTTTAAAAATAAATCTGTATAAAGTACAGACTGAAAGTTAACAGGTGTGGTAATCACTGTAATCCTGACTTGGCTGTTCTTGCTTGGGCCATACTGCTTTTAGTAAAGTGTGAGTTACCCGTTTAGTTTAGTGAGATGCTTGTAGGAATTATTTTATCACTATTTTTTCCCTCTACTGAGCAGTGTTTTTAATGTTTCTAAATTTCACTTTTGTTCACGAGTTTTTCTGTTATTGCTATATGTGTAGTTTTATCTGTAAACTTTAGGCCCAGAAATATCCATACCAGATATGATGGCACATAGCTAGAATTCCAGCACTTCAAAAGCCAAAGCAGAAGGAAAGAGCAAAAGTATGATGTAGTGATATTTCATTTGTATTTTAATAAATAAAGTTTTCCTGAAGACCAGAATGCAAAACAGCCACACTAGTCAGCCATAGAGGCCAGGTGGTGTGGTCTTTAATCCCAGGACTAGAGAGGAGTATAAAGCAGATGAGACAGGAACTCGCTCTTTCAGTCTGAAGACTTCATAGAAGTAAGAGCTCTCTAGTGACTGGCTGCTTTTCCTTTCTGAACTTCAGGTTGAACACCAATATTTGTCTCTGGGTTTTTATTAATCATGCTATAGTATGAGGCCAGCTTAAGATATGTAGCAAGTTAGAACAAGGGAAAAATTCCTAAGAGGTATTATTAATCTTTCATGGATATGAATTCTGGTCTAAATGCCAGTGTAATAATATTAAGAGGTTGGGCTTTTAGGAAGTGAAGTAATGCCCTTATGAGATTAAAGGGATCTCTCAAATGAGAACCTGGCAATCAGATGCCAGTTTTTGTTGTTACTGTTTTAAGAGTCTCATGTACTGGGCGGTGGTGGTACATGCCTTTCATCCCAGCACTTGGGAGGCAGAGAGAGGAGAATCTGAGAGTTTAAGGCCAACCTGGTCTAAAATGTGAGTTCCAGGACAGCTAGTCTCATGTAGCACAGACTGGTCTTTGTTGTTGCTGAGTAAGCTCCTCCTGCCTCAACACCTCGGGTGCTGGGATTACAAATGTGTGCTACTGTACTCTACTAAGGGACCATTTCAAGTCTTCACAAAACCTACTGCTGTTCTGATCTTGAACTTTTAGCCTGCAGAACCATTAGGTGTAAATTTATTATTTAAAAAATTGTGGACTCTGAAATCTCTTGTTACAATAGCCTAGTTTGTCTCAAAATAGGTATTGTCCACATAACTTACACAAAATTAAGTTTATCTCAATATTTAAAGTTTATCTTAAAATTGTTGGCAAACATTTTTTTGAGGTTCTTTTTGTAGGATTACTTTTCTCTACAAATATTAAACTTGTCATTTCAGGTTGTCTCTACAACTTAACATGACTTCATCATATACTTTAAGTAAAAGATTTTGTCACACTGGTTAAAAAAACCTTATTTTTTCTTTTAATGGCAGTGCTTTATAAAGTATTAAATATGTACACACTAATCCACTTTAGAGTTTTAGGGGATCCAAGTTGTATTCTTCAGTTTTCTATTTTATGAGTTATATAACAGCCTTATCAATTTTTTTCTGCTTAATGCATATTGGTACAAAAGCTGAATTTAATCTTTGTTTGGATCTAGGAAGAACACGATCTGGATCAGCAGGGAAATGAGGTATGATTTGAGTGGTTTGCTATTCCATCTCACTGTAATCTTTGCCAGAACATCAGCTACCACTCCAGACTAAGATAGATGATTGTGCAGATCTCAAATTATTCTTTGTTTTTGTTGTTTGACAGGGATTCAGAATGTAGCCCTGCCTGGCCTAGAACTTGCTATGCATTATTGAAAGGTCTTGAATTCAAGAGATCTGTCTGCCTCTGCCTCCTCAGAGCTAGGATTCAAGGTGTGTACCACTATGCCTAGCCTGAAAATATTCTTTATCCCTCCCCTTCCTTTGTGCCTCAAAATTATTACTATGGGAGATAATAACCACTTTTTATAGTATTCTGTAAACTAATTTAAAAGTTCAGCTCCAAGCATTTTGCCCTTGTAGATAGTCCACAAATGAGAACTAGTTAAGGAGATCTGAAATTTCTCCTTAAGAACAGAGATGGCTCAACAGTTAAGAGCACTTGCTGACCTCCCAGAGGACCTGAGTTTACTTCCCAGCCTCTACACGGGCCACTCAGAACCATCTGTAGCTTTAGTTTTAGGAGATCGGATGTCCTCTTCTGGTCTCCATGGACACACACACACACACACACACACACACACACACAAAATTCATACACATATATTTTAAAAAAAGGAAAGTAGCCTAGACTTGCTCAACTTTGGCACTGCTAGCATTTTGGAGAGCATGATCCTTTGTTGCCAGGCCTATATAACATAAGTTAACAATACACATGGCCTAAACCATTAGATGCCACTCCTTTTATTCTGAAAGCCAAAACTATGTCTGGATATTGACGAATCTCCTGTAGCGGGAGCAAAGTCCCTGATTCAAAATCATTGGTCTAGCTGAAGTGTGGTAGCACACACCTGTACTCAGAGACAGGTGGGTAGATTTCTGTGAGTTTTGTCATCCTGGTCTACAATAATGAATTCAGGGATAGCAAGAGCTACACAATGAGACTATTTTGTCTAATGGGATAGCTCAGTCTGTCAAGTGATTGTCATGCATGCATGAGGACCTGAACTCAATCCCCAGAACCCACATGAAAAACCAGGCAAGGCAGCATAGCATGTACCTTTGTATAATCTTGGCACTAAGGAAGTGGAAACAAAAGGCTCCCTGGAGCTTGCTGACCAACTAGGCTTGCTCGGTTTATGAGCTCTGAATTCATTAAGAAATTTAAATAAGTTCAAGAATAGAGGCTTCTATACACGAAAATCACTGGTCTAGCCCACATTTTAAGTCCTGTTTTCTTGCAACAGATTTAAACTCAATAGCTTCCCTGCAGCTTAGTTGCAGAGTCCAACTTGTCTTCCTCACCTCTCTAAATGTCATTAGATGGTGCTTTGAAAACTGTTCCTATTGTTGAATATTCTAGGCCAAAACTGTAAGTTGTAAAGGAGGTATGTTGAAACACTACTTTTCAGTTCTTTGGAACTATAAAGCAAAGTTGAGGCACTGTTGTCAGCTTATATTTTTTTCAGAAAAGGGTAAACATGCATTATGTATTCAGATGTTAATTTTTAGATCTTGCCTTTATGATGGTGTGATTTGAACAGAGGGTTTACATGTTAGGCAAGGGATCTACTATTCAACACCCTACCTCCTCCAACACCTAATGTTCTTTTGTAAAGTTTGGCATAATTTCCTTTTCTAATTGTTTTTATTTTCCTTTTTTAGGAAAATCTGTTTGATTCTTTGACAGGGCAGCCACATCCTGAAGATGTACTAATGTTTGCTATTCCAATCTGTGCCCCTTACACCACCATGACAAATTATAAGTAAGCCAGTATTATTTCATTCATAACACAGTGCCTTTATGAATCTCTTTGCGATCTCCATGTAGTAGTAACTCATGTAATTTTTTGGTGGGGTTTTTGTTTGTTTGTTTTAAAGATACAAAGTGAAACTTACTCCTGGAGTTCAGAAAAAGGGAAAAGGTAATTTAGAGTTTTAATTGTGATTTTAAAATAGTTTAAGTGACTGAACCAGAAGTACATTCTTCAGCTCTCTATTTACAGCTGCAAAGACGGCCTTGAATAGTTTCATGCATTCCAAAGAAGCAACAACAAGAGAAAAAGACTTATTCCGCAGTGTGAAGGTAAAGTCTTCCTTCAGAACTCTGGAGACTGGTGGTGTGGTCCAGACATTTTCTGTTGTATTGATTCAGTGCTGTCTTACTAGGAGCCATAAATAAGTATAATCAGCTTAGCAAAGGTTATAAATGCCTTTCTTCTGACAGTAGAATATAGAGAATCATCCTAAACATGATTTACTGCATGGGATATTAAGCACTTTTCTTTTTTTAGGACACAGATTTATCAAGGAACATTCCTGGCAAAGTGAAAGTATCTGCACCTAATCTTCTTCATGTAAAGAGAAAATAGCTGAAATGAGTCCTGAGACACTGGAAAGAGCCAGTTTTAAAGCCTTTGGAAGTCATAGATGCAGACGTGTTAATAAGGACTTCTACATTTACAGATGAACACATTGCCTTGCTATATCACCAAAAGGACTTAAGATTTTTTTCAAGTTTTATATATATATATATATAAACTGTCACAATAGTATTTCCTAAAATACTTGTGAGAAGTTAAATGATACACACCTGTAATTGTTCTACATTTTATTGAAATTCTTGCGGTTTCATTTAATGATGTAAAGACCCTGAAGTGGCTCAACTGCATTAACTACTGACTTGGAGGTTTACTGTAGATGACTTCTAATACACATATATTATGGCCAATCATGAGGGGTTTGATTTTTGTGGGCAATTAAACACTTAGGGTTTGTGTCTTGAAAGTTCTGTCAAATTTTACATCATATGCAAAGAAATAACAGGAAGTTGACATTATTTCTGTGCATCACCCTAATTTCTTCCTTGTAATGTTACTCGGTTGTATGCCATTTTCTTTTTCATTTCTAGCAGCTATCAAATAGTATCTTAATCTCTACTATCAGAAGTACATTTTATAAAAAATGTTATACCTATTCTTGGTACAAAAAGCCAATGCAACGATTTTTTTTCTTTTTTTAACTTTAACAACAGACAGTTACATGTTAAATACATTTATTGTAAACTTTAGACACAAAAATAGGTTCTCTAGGCCATCCACATGCACATAAAACCCAAAAAGCTGCAAACTACAACAATGTATATAATTATACAAAGGATGCCACTCTCTGACAAATACAGGGTTGTCTTCCATGCAAGCAGATCAGAATTATTACTCTGAAGCCTTATGAACCAGAAGTGTTGTTACTACCGAACCTCTGATTAACACTGTGGAGTAGGTGTTTTGGAAGGCAGTTCCATGAGTTGGCTAGCATTTCTTTAAAGCAAATGACTGCTTCTAAGCTTAGCCTAAAAGTGGACAAGGAAAGAGAAAAATAATTTTACATTAACTTGAATAAAGATTCATTATTACCTTTAAATAATCATATACTACCTGGTAAGAACTTACCGAACAAGAGATTTTGGTTGAACTGAGAATATAAGTACTTCATTACTGTGTGCCTAGAAGAAAAGAAGCCCAAGTTAAAAGGCAAGTGCTGAATCAGGCTGGCGTGGTGCACTCTTGTAACCCTGGCTCTAGGATGCAAGGCAGGAGGGCAGGAGCTGGACCCCGAGCTGGGAATATATAGCTCAGTGGTGAAATGTTACCTAGCATTCACAGGCCTTGTGCTCAGTCCTAAGCAATGCAGAAAAAAAAAAGAGGGTCTGGAGAGACAGAGAGATGGCTCAGCTATTCTTCCAAAGGACCTGTGTTCAGTTTCCAGTACCAACTTGGGGCTGTTCACAACCAACTGCAACCCCAGCTCTAGGGGGGTCTGATAGCCCTCTTTTGGTTTCCATGAGAACTACATGCAGGCAAAACACCTTTAATCCCAACACTTGAGGAGGCAGAAGCAGGTGGATCTCGAGGTCAAGGCTAACCTGGTCTACAGAGAAGAGTTCCAGAACAGGGCTACACAGAGAAACCCTATCTTGAAAAGTCAAAAATTAAAGAAAAAAGCCCAGCAAGTTCACCTGATAAAGGCTCTTGTCACCATGAGTTAGATCTAACAACCTAGATAGATTCCCAAGACCCACACCAATTAACTACAAGTATTGTCCTCATCCCATGGCACACATGCACGTGTGCCTGCACACACACAAAGATTATTTTCCAAAAATATGTTCAATAACAGCAAAGGTATACTTACAGCTCTATGATGGACCAGCAAATTGTTCGCACAACCACCAAAAACAATGACTTCTCCTTCATCGCTTGCACAAGCTGTATGCCATAACCTGCATGTAAAACAAGTGAGTTCAGTAACTCAAAAGTCCAAACTGATCATTTGAACTACACTGTAGAGCTAGTGAAAGAGATTTCAAGGTAGTTCAGACCAAATATAGTAAAAACCCATTTTCAAGAAAAAGCAGCTTTTTATAAGGCCTGCCTTGGTGTGGAGGCAGGTGGATCTCCAAATCTGAGGCCAGTCTGGTCTACAAAATGAGGAATTTTTAACCAAACAACCTAGGTCTTTTTTAGCTAAAAGTCTTATGCGAGCTAAGCAGTGGCAGAGTGAGTTGGCCTCACACACAGTATCTCAGACTGAAATTACTAAAGCTCTCCAAACTGGATTAATTCCATGGAAAGGTCATTTCTGCCAAATGTCTTAGCAGAATGAGGCTTGGATGAAAAAAATGGAAGCTGGCATATTTAAATACACTTTAAATACCAATGCTAAGTATGTAATTGCCTGTAGCAGTTCCTTTGGAGACTGAAAAGAATATCCCATCAGTGTTTAAAAAGGGAAAAAAAAAAAAAAGAACTTTAAAATTTAGAGTGTCTCATGTAGCCCAGAGCCCCTATCTCCTGACCTTCCTGCTTCTGGCTCCTATGGGCTGGGATTATGGGTGTGTGTCTCCTCACCTGGCATTTCCCTGCCTTTAAACAGTCTTACTTAAATCTTTACTGAATAATGCTACTTAAAACCAATGAACAATTCTTGGTTTGATTTTTTTTTCCCATGTATTCTTGAAAATGTTAAAAGCATTACCACTGTTCTTCATCTAGACTGGGTATGATGTTAAACTTTAATATGAGTACCAGATTTTCCTAAGAATGTCGGATAAAATTCAGCCAAAATATCCTCAGTTCTTACCAGTCCTGTATACTCATGGGATTTAGCAATGAGTTTTAAGAAATTATACCTTTCAGGTAGTTCATACCTTGGCTTTTCAGTATAAGGATGATTAAACTGAATCCACTCATTTTTACTGATGCAGTAAGTCCAGGCATCACCTAATTAAAGAAAAATCTATGAAGCATGTTTATCTTATCAGTGTTAAACTTAGAGGGCACAGCTTTAGCAAGAAACATATTAAGTCATATCCTGTTCCCTGTTCTCCTCAGTTAGAGAAATAAGGCCTCTGCTTGTACAACCTTTCAACAGGGATTTTAAGTGCTCCAAGTCATTTTTTTTTAAACAAAGCAGAATGGATTTAGGTACAATTAAATGGATATGTACAATTAAAAGGTTACAGGGTCAATATGAAGTCAACCTGAAAGGATACAGTTAGGACAGAATTTCAGTGAGTAGTATACTACAAATGCATAATTATGATATATGATGATAATATATCTATTTAAAGGACTCACTTAGTGGCTGCTTTTCAGTGGTAAATCCTCCAAAGAGAAAAAGATGATCTGAAGAGACTGGTGTCAGTGAGTGCCAGGATCTGCCAACGGGGCATATGCCTTGTGGAATTCTAAAAATAACAGCTGAGTTACATTATCTGTGGTTAGTCTGGGAGGTCACTCAGTCAATAAAAGTGTTTGAGAACCCCAGTTCTATCCCCAGAATCCACACATTATTTAAAGTGGAGGTGGGGACAGGCTTGATGCATGCTCGCAATCCATTGCTGGGGAAGTGAACCCCTAGAGTATGCTGGCCTATCCTATTAGGCAAATCCCAAGCCAGGGAGAGACCATATCTCAATAGCAAAAAGAGATTCACACTCAGAATCCCAGTACTTGGGAGGCTGAAGTAGAAGACTTGCACAAGTTTGAGGAGAGCCTAGGCTACGTACTAAGTTCCATGCTAACCTGTACTACAGTGTAATACCCCGTCACAAGAACAAAAAACCACCCAAAAGTAGAAAAGGTGGACAGCACTGAATATACCAAAGACTATACTTAATCTCCGCATGCACGTGTCATCAACCTTATACACAAAAATCTGTTTAAAGCAGATATCACAGAGGAATGCTAAAAAGAGTTCTTTTAAAATTTACATGGATTATTAGAAAAAAAATACTTGAAAAAGGCTTCCTGAAATCTCAGGAGATGGCTCAGCAGGGAAACTGCCATAAAAGCATGGGGACCATTCAGATCCCCAGCACCTATGTAAGTAACAAGAGGACATGGCAGCCCGCCCACCTCTAAGTGCATGTAGTGGCACTGAATGGCATTTAGAAGACCTCAAGGAGATCCTCTAAGCAGGCAGGCTGGCCAGCTCTATTGGTGATCTCGGTTTAGCTGAGAGACCCCTTCCTCAATGAATACAGTAGACAATGTTTGAAGACCCCTGATGTCAGCTTTGGACCTATACACACCACAACATGCACCTACACAAACATACATCATGTATGCACACCTTAAATCCAGACACATGCTTAAAAAGAAACCTCTCAGTATTAACTACATACTTTATGCTGAACTATGTTCTTTGAAGGTAGATCAACTTTAGACTTTCTCTTTTCAGCAAACATGCTGTACCAGGCACATAGTTAAGAAGATTGGAAATAAAATTAAAATTCTTTCCTGAAGGACCCCAGTAAGAAACTGAAAGCACGTTCACTACATACTAGTAGGGAGTGGGCACAGGGTCTGAAATGTACCTTGAAAGGCTTTTCTAAATATCTAAAGTAATACCTACAATTCATTCCACTCCCATGTATCCAGATTAAGGCAGTGAAGATCATTCATTCTAGCATCCTAAAAAAGAGTAAGTAAGTAGTTACCATATAAAGCATCCAAAACCAAACCATTAAAAAACTGTTTGTATACTCACTCGGTATCTGCCACCAAACACAAAGCCCTTGTTTCCAACAGTTGCACAAGCATGGGCAGCACGAGGTGAAGGAGCTTTACCCTGTGAAAAAGATGTAAAAACAGCTTCATAAATATGTGGACTACATAAACAGAGGGAAAATACCATTTTTTTCTGAATATCATAGAACAAGAATATGCCAGATACTCAGAAATACCAAAGTACAGATTTGTTGTTGACAGCAACAGTATTAAAAGCAATATTAAATATTAAAAACAGTATTAAATACCACAGATGAACATTTTACTATTTCTGAGACTGTTACTGAATGAGTTATGTCAGTATGGCTGCTGTAAAAAAAAAAAAAACTAGCACATTGTATAGTATCTTTAGAAGGAAAGAAATCTAATCTTTAACTTCCAATGTAAAGCTCAATTTAGTTACTAGCAAATGAAGGTACAACACAGCCTCTATATATTAGTTAAACTTCTGAGGTTATACTCCTTGAAGAGCAAGAAAGTGACAGATTGCACCCTCCAGAAAACAGGAATGAACTGTCAGTTTCAGACCCTCCCAACTCTGGTACCCTGTTCTCTAAGCACACTTCCTTCTTCAGTAACTCACGGTGGTGATGGGCTGGCTCCAGACAAATGTTTCAGTGTCTAAAATATGTACATGATCGTTCCATCCTCTTGGATGACTTGAATTCTATGGAAAAGCATCTGCATTATTTTACAAATACTGTTTATAAAATTATACAACCCTTGCTTGCCCAATTTATTAACAAATAAACAAAACTACTGGTCAAGTAGTGGACAAACCACTCTGCATGTATACCTAAAATAACTTCTGGGCTGGTAAGATGACTCAGCCAGTAAAGGCACTTGCCATCAAGCCTACATTGAATGCCCAGAACCCACATGGTGGAGGGAGAGAACCAATTCCCCCAATTGTCCTTACTTGAAACACACTTGCACAAAGTCATGCATTCACACACATACAAATTTTCAAAATGTAATAAAAAGTTCACAAAGTTAAAAAAAAAAGGAACGTATTTTCAACATACTAAATAGACCATAGGCAATATGAAACTTCACTTACCCAAAAAGATGTTTCATCAAATTCAAAAGTTCCCAGTACTTTATCTTCAGGTAAATATCCATATCCTCCAAAAAATATTAACCTGTTTGATATAAAACCAAACCATAAAAGATTTAAGTATCTGTAAGCTAGGTCATAGTGTTTTTTTAAATGTTGATATATAGAATGAGTTGGGTATAACTGAATATATGAAAATACTCAAATAATAATGCTTAACATGCCAACTAGCTTTTAGGTGCTAGGTTAAATGAACTCATGTATTTACTATGTGATGTGCTTCCATGTTTATTTATAATGCTAACTAGGGTACTTACAGGGTAACTACATTCTGTACAAAAGGCCAAACCTACAGAGCATCTAACGTACTTGTTTTTATATACCCAGACACCAAGTTTGTCCTTTGACGATGGAGGAATTCCTTGGCAATCAATTCTTTCCCACTGTAACACTCTGTCTGCAGACCTTGAATCCAGCATGTAGAACTGTCAGAAGCAATGATTTCAGTTAGTTTTGGTACATAGAAAACTCATATTGGCATTTGTTTTGAACTGTATTTTATGATAAAGGTGTCATGTAATGCAGTGCTAAGTCTGACTGCAGACTGTCTGCCACACTGGTCTGGATCAAGATTCTGTATTTACAACAGAATATAAAGGTTTTTTTTTTCAATTTTATTTATATTTTATGTATGACCACTCTGCATGTATACCTGCATGCCAGAAGAGGGCATCAGATCCTAAACAGATGTTGTGAGCTATCATATGGTTGCTGGGAAGTGAACTCGGGACCTCTGGAAGCTGAGCCCCCCAGAATGTAAATTTCTTATATCACTAACACTTTAAAAATGTTCAGCTACTTTTGTTTTCATTAGCTACATTTCTATGACAAAGGAATTGGCTATGTGGTCATTTGTATCTTGGCACAAGCTCCACATGTTACCCTAATTTTGGATAAGCAGCTTGAATTTTTCTGATTTTATGTGTTTGTTTATAGCAGGACCATGTTACCAAAAAAAAAAAAAACCCACAAAAACAAAACCCTAGGCTCTTCAAATTCAACTGAACATGTCTTCATGCCTAATTACTTCAAGGGGCTAAAAGATCAGTCCATACTTAGACTACCGGGTCTAATATCCTCTTCTGGCCTCCACAGGCACCAGGCACACACATGGTACAAAGATATACATATAGGCAAGACACTCATGCACATGAAAATAAATCCTAAAAAAAGAAGGTTAAATACTGGTCTAAGGACTCGAGTTCAGGTAACAGAACACACATCCCTCACCTTTCTGAGACTCGTAAGTTTCCTTCTGGTCAAAGGTGACCTCTGAACTCTAGCCGTGTTAGTAACTATTAGTCATCCTGTTACCCACTCCCCAGAAACCAGCTTCACTCCCTCCTGAGCCTTTTCAGGTCGTATCCCCTTATTTTCCTGCCATATCTGCATTTGTTTATGTAAGGAAAGAAGGGATGGAGTGGAGCCTAAGTGACATCAGTGTTCCTCCCAGATCTCAAAATCACAAAGCCACCTGACATTTCCTTGAATAAACCAGACCTGCAAGTCTCCACGTTGTGACTTGTCACTGTTCAATTGAAGCACTGCCTGCTGAGTAAGCACTTGTTCCATTCCACCCTACAAACCCAACAGAGCTGTTACTGTGCACCAGGCTCTGCATGGCACCACCGAATGGTTACATGGCAGTCATTTAGTCACTCCTTTAGGTGTCTCTTCCAGAATGTGAGCTCCTGGACTCAGGAGCTGCATCATTCATCTCTGTCTCCAATGTCCAACTTTGTACTCTGAGTATAAATGAGTAATAGGAGTCTGCCTATAAACCATGTGCCTTTCTGGAACTTCATCTGTCTTTAACTGGCCTAAAAACAACTGAATTCTTTTTGCCTACTTGGAAAAAAATCAAAGCAGCATGTGTCCTAGGGCATCATTAGGTTATTGGTTTTTCAAGACAAATCCTGGCTGTCCTGAAACTCAATCTGTAGACCAGGCTGGCCTCAAGTTCACAGAGATCCACCTGCTTCTGCCTCCTGAGTAACTGGAATTAAAGGTGTGCACCACCATCACTCAGCTACTTTCTTTTTTATTAATTTATCCCTATGACTTTGAGTTCACTTTTACCAGTTTTGTCTATAATTGACTTTGAAAATGCTTTCTAGCTAACATTCCTCTAACCCTCAGAGTTGTCAAGAGAACATGTAACTGAGAGCACCAAGCAAAAGTCTCTAGGACGTGACTACACACAGGCTGGCTGCTAACATTGACTTTTTTACACAGGCCTCGTACAGACTGTAGAGAAACTCCTACCATACACAATCATACCACAATCAAGTATATACTTAACTAGAGTGCAGAATAAGTTGAACTTTAGAAATCTGAGATTCAAAACGAGAAAGGAGGAAACTGTTCCAAACCATAATCCTTGAAGACACTAACCTTATTTGTATTGCCTCTGGAATGGTGTCCTCCAAACAAGTACAGCACCCTGTCCACACACACAGCACAGCTCCCAGACATGGAAGGAGGAACATCACCTTCAGTGTTGATTTTTTTCCTAAAAGGAAGAGGGTTAGATAAGTATCCCAGAGAAACATAAGGCTTATTAACTTATATCCCACAATAAGAGAAAAGGTGGCTGACAATATCTAGGGTCTTCTAGCTTTAAGATAACCCCATGAATCAGCTTTCTGGTTTTAAACCTGTCCTGACAGTGGAAAATGGTCTTACATGAGAATGAAAGGCTCTGAAAGCTTCTGATGTTCCACGAATCATCTCTCAAACTGTCGGTTTTTTATTTAAATGGTCTTAACCAACTGGGAGGTCTTTGTTTTACAATGATTTGTGTATGTTTGGCAGCTGTGTCACAATATACACACACAGGTCTGCACATGGCAGGTGCAGAAGCTTGTCTCCCTCCATGTAGACTCTGGGTCATCTGGCTTGATGGCAATTACCTTTACCTGCTGAGCCGTCACTATGGCCCTAGTTTGTGTTTAAGTAGGCCAAGGATCCAAAAGGAAAACGTCAACATTCCCAGTGCTGACAGATTAATTTAATGGATTTCTTTCTTTTTTATTAAGTCACCTTTTAGTGATTTAAATGTGTAGCCCTGGCTGGCCAGACAGAAATCTGCCTCCTCCTCCCTCCCTTAAGTGCTAGAATTAATGTGCCACCATGCCCAGCTGTAGAGAGTCACGAAATTAATCGTTTACCTCAGGTCTCCTGATTACATCATCAGTCATTATCACTTTATCTTCGCTTAGCTTGAAGTAAGCTTATTGAAATTCTTAATCTTAAGAAATATGAATTCCAGGGGGCTGAAGAGATGGCTCAATGGTTAAGAGCATTGCCTGCTCTTCCAAAGGTCCTGAGTTC